>JAHWFP010075925.1:0-13131 GCA_023313725.1 Lithobius niger
CCCCCCCCCCCTCATTTAATTTGCCGTTCGGTCGGTAGATGGCATCGTATGTTCGCGCTGCTGGTCTGGAGAGTGGAGATGGCATCGTACGCAGCTGCTGCTCCCTCTTTGGCTGCTGCCGATGGCTGCGATGCGGAAGTTGTGTAATTATATATATAGATATAACTCTATGCTGGAGCCAGTAACTGGGATAGCTGCAAGGGTCACTGGAGGGGGAAAAGAAGGGCGTCTTACTGAAGACAATGCTGTTAAGAGTGGATTTCGTAGGTCTATAATGCGCGATTTTTGTCGATTTGTTGGCAGTTGCTGACATTTTTAAGCAAATGGAATCTTTATTTTCCAATTACAACCTAGCAGCGTAAGGGACTGGAGAAAACAACGTTTTTTTAAGCCTATGAAATCCGCTCTCAAAGCACTGCCTTGACTTGAAGTGCCGTCGTTTTACCCTCCGTTTTAATCTAGTGCCCCTTGCAGCTATCTCTCTTGTAGCAATATGACGTCACATGACGCTGCTCTATTATTGCGCAATGGGCTGAACAACTAAGATCACCCCTAACAAGAATTAATAAACAAAAAACGGAACGTTAAATGTTAAGAGTAAGGGTCTAAAAGTCAAAACCTAGAAGGAACACGGACAAGCTTTGACAGCCAGGGTCTAGGTGTAAAATTTTGTCATTAAGAGGCCGGTACGCATTAGACCCTTACTACCCGGTGCTTGGCTCATTTCTAGTCTATTCGGACAGAACGTGTATATGAACGGTTGTAGCAGGTTTTCTTTGTTCTTAAAATATCGTTAAGGAACTTTAAGAACATAATTTTCATCTGAAGTTTCGCATTTTGTCTTTTGATGCTTTAGAATTTTTGATTATCTTTCGTACATTTATGGTAGAAGATAACCAATAATGCTCTCTGCTGCGAATATGCTGTCATGCTACTAAACCGAAAAAAAATGTCAACCTAAAGCAAAGCAGGAAACGCATACTCCACTAACACTGGACTTGCTTAATGACTTATCAAGCCAATTTTGTAAATCCAACATTGTAAATTTAATTCTAGCCTATTCGAACGGCAAGTATGTATGTACGAATTTAGCAGATTTTTATGCTTGAAATATCTTTAAAGAACTTTCTTTAAAGCTACCTTTAAACTAATTTCATAGATTTTAAGGTAATTGATGACAACCAATAATCCTCTCTACTGTGTATGTGCTTTCATGTTACCAAACCGAAAAATAAACTTTTTATAGCCGACGAAAATGTGCATTACCTGTTTTTTATAGCGTTTCCCTCCTTTTGAGCTTTAATTCCCCTAGAAACTTGAAAATTGGCTTCCCAGCCGGGCTTGTACTACTGCTCATGCGCAGGATTGGGCTGGCTATATATACTCGGCGCAGCCGTCCGACGGCATCATTTCTCCTTGAGCTCTCCCCACTCCATCCTCTTCACGGATGCGCCGGTCCTCAGGACCAGCTGACTTCACCATCCTATATATATCGCATCCTATCCGACTGCAGCCGAAGGATGGCCTCTACTAGGATGCCCTCTCCTACCAAGGACCTTCTGGATCTCCCGGTTCAAGCTTCGCTCCCGTCTACCTCTGCTCTATCCTTAGGAGAGGGCAGGCAGAGGACCGATCCATCCTCTTCACACGGATTCGCCGGTCCTCAGGACCAGCTGGCTTCACCATCCTATATGCCGCATCCTATCCGACTGCAGCCAAAGAATGACCTGTACTAGGATACCTTCTCCTACCAAGGACCTTCTGGATCTCTCGGTTGAAGCTTCGCTCCCGGCCTCCTCTGTCAGAGGACCGAAACATCCTCTCCTCGGACAAGGATGCTTCTATCCCCACAAGTGTTGCACCGCCGATCAGGCCGCTCTCCTGTCCGTCACTTCTCGACGATCCGCCATCCACTTAATCTACCATCCGCTGCCTTCCCAGAGCTGCTATCCTCTTTCCAACAGAAGCAGCTAGAGGCGCATTACGCAGGGGCCGGCCAGGCATCATCTCACAGGCACCTCCATCCAGAGGACCATTCATCCTACCCAGTGAACGTGCGATACAAGGACGTCCGCACTCTCCTCCATTACCGTTTCTGCCTTCACCGACTGCTACGAACTTCTTGGTTCCTCGGACAGGCCCTCATCCGTTTTCCATATGCTGTGCTTGCCCGTTCCATTCCCGACTTTTCGCCGATCCTTTTGCGACTCGGCCACCTCGCCTACACAGTGTCTCTATCACGATCCCATTCATGATGCGCCAGAACACGGTACTGCTCCCCCTCCCTTGCCTGTCTTCATCGATTTGTTTTGTGACGAATCACCGTCCTCACCAAACTTCGACGTCCACTACACAGTCCTAGGACGTCATTCTCCGGACTTTCTGTCCCTCACAAGGTCTCCACCTGCTCGTCTTTCCCGAAAAATCGTCATCCCTGGAACCGTTGCTCTGTCATCAACATCAACAGGACAGCCAGGAAAGGTGTCCCTTGACTCTTCCTGTACTATCACTCACGTTCATTCCCGCAGCGTTTCCTGCACGTCCGTCATCACACCTCCTTGCCTTCAGCATCCTTTGGACGAACCTGGTGCTAACATACTGTAATCTCTCGCTTTACCTGCAGACACGCACTTGGCTCCGTCCCTGATTTCTGTTTTTAAAAAAAAAAAGGACGACAACAAAAGAGAAACAAACAACAATGAGTTCGCATGGAGGCCCTGACACTACAAGCAGTCGGCTTGGGACCCGTTCCCATTACATCTCATGCCTCTTGTCAGTCCACAACCTGGTCCTGATCCTTCTAAGCACTACACTGTGTGCTACCTTCAACACAGGTCTGAACGGCCCTACATTGCCAAGTTCTTTTGGATCGAACTTGGCCTCTTACTCATCTTTATAGCCACTCCGTTCCTCTGTCACCGTCGTCGACTCTAGCATCCATTCACGGACGCAACAACTCTTTCATGAGAAGTACACATCAATCTCCTGAAAACTCAGTCCTCCATCCCTTTTCATAAGGACGTATCCTTTACTCCGACTCCACCCCAGGGCACCTTAGTACGGACAGGGGACGCATCCGACAAGACTATGTCCTCATCCCCTTCTTTGCCAACCCATGGCATGTCGCATCTCCACACGTTCCAATCCCCTGTATTTTGCAATTATGCACAAGTCGTACAAAAAAAAGGGGGGGGGGGAGAAGGGGGACACAACTGCACCACTGTCCCTATACTACCTCCGTACCTCTTCAACCTACACTACGATCCTGCCTACAGCTCTACACCGCTGACTGTGCGGTGATGCCACTTTCCACCAACATGCGCCACTAGTCGCTCACATCGCGGTTCAAAACGCTGCGCGCCTAACGATTTTTTCTGTGTCCTGTTCGTCGTTCACCATGTCCGACTCCTCCTTGTCTGAAGATCCTGTACCCAACACCAAAGTAACACCGGACACTGAAGCAACGGTTACAAAGGAAGCAAATGTGCCTTCACCCAAGGCATGTAATTGTCTGGGTTTCTCCGAAAACTCCACTACGTTCCATTTCGATCCTCATCATCCATGCTGTCAGCGACACAGACCGTGTAACGGACAAGAACGTAACTGCCGTATCTGCATCTCCATTTTGCCAAGCCGATGGACAATTCGACGAAAGCAACATCAATCAAGTCAGCGGATGCAACGTGCAGCCAAGAAGCGAGAAGAGTTACGAGCCCTTAAACAATCCCAAGTACAAGCTCCGAGTCCAACCACTCCTTTACTACCAAAGAAAGCCACCAAGCATTCTGTGTCAGGTCCGCTACCTCCCCCAGTTCATCCTCTGAAACGGCCTGCCCTTCCTCACACCGAAGCAATTCCTGTAGTAGCGGGAACGTCTGGGATCAAAACATCGGTAAAAATCAAGGTTCTCGTCAACGTCTCATCCCCACTAAGATGCCATCCTCAACATCAACCAACACTCTAAAACTGTCTCTACCGTCTTCCAAAGTACCACGTTCTTCGGCGTCCTTATCCTCCCCAGTTCGTGTTTCGTCTGTGTTCAGACATTCTCTCCAGCAGACGTGCCATCCCCGTCTAAACCTACTCCGTTCCCTACCGCACCAGTTCTTCGAACAGCAATCGCTAGGCGTTTGCATCTTTTGGCCAGGGAACACGAGCATCTGGACTTCAACTTAAAAGTTCTCTTTAAATACCTGGATGGGTTTGTCACGGACGCAACACTCTTCGCTCTGCTCAATCTAATACTGCATCTTTACAAGAGGTGGCAGCATCTGCAGAGGCCCTCCAATCAGAAAACACTCGCCTCCATGCTGCGAACGAGGCTTATTCTAACGAACTCGAGCTAATAAACCAGTGTTACCGTTCCGTTCGCATAAATTACGCTCTGCTCCACGCACATAACGCCTGAGTTTCACCAATTCCTGCTTCCCCACCTTGGAGGGTCTACTACTGCTCCCGTTCCCGTACTCGTCGCCTTAGACTTGCTAACTTCCTCAACCACAACCCGCTCGCCCCTGCATCCTCGTCCTGTGGATGCGTCCTCTTCACCTAACTTAGCCACACTTCATCAAGAAGCTCCCTCGCCATTACCGTCTCCACTTCAAGATCCCTCGTCCACAGCCTGTGGTTATCACACCCCGGATGATGATCCACCAACATCAGCCTCCGCTTCTCCTGTTACACTTTGGAAGGAAGCATTTGCCACGAATCAATTTCAGAAAATCTCATCGTAATTCAGTGTGGCAATACGATAATACTCCAAGCTTTATCCCTATATTCCATGGTATCACTGGAACTTCATCGCACTCACCGGAGGTGATGCCATGCTCCCCGTGTCGCGACAAGGCTTCAGGTGTAGCTTTAGGATTTCGTGTCCTCCCCTAAACATCAATTTTTTTCATCAGTCTCCTGCTCATTTATGACTTTCTCGTTTAAGACTTTCTCGTTTAAGACTTTCTCGTTTAAGACTTTCTCATTTAAGACTTTCAGATGAGGGGACGGTACAATCGCGATCCTCGCCTCCCTGTTTAGGATCTCGTCTTCACAAATCAACTTGATCAGTCTACACTTCTCTTCGTAGTACCTGACTTCCAACGACCATCGTCTCTTCTTCCTCAGGAAAATCAGTTTAAATCTATCCTACTATCTCACTAACCAACTGTCTGCATTGTGATCCAACAACGAAACTGTGCTCTACCTTCTGTGTTTACCACAATCCACCTTACGGACACCATCCGCTTCTCGCATCCGTCGCAGTCCATCCCATCATGCGTTCACCTTTCTCAATTACCCATTGGACACTATCTACTCTTCACGTCCACTAATCTACATGAACATTCGTCATCCACCTGCTCGCTTCACATGCCTTCATCCTCCGTCCTACGAATGGTATCCAATCCTCACTTCTTCCAGTACCATTTGCAACACCATCCGCCTATCCATCTCAAACATGGGAGCACCATCTTCCCAGCAAGGTTGGCGATTTTGGTATTTTTTCTGATTTCCTATCTTGTACCCCACGGTGCTAAGATCACTGCATGCGGTTCCTTCTTCTACTTCCTTAAGCATTACTAGATTATGATAATTTACCGTACTGCCTGACCTCACTTAGGATGTTACCCTTTCCGAAACAGCGGAGCGCTCCTCAGCCCGCAAATAGTTTTGGCTGTTAGTAAAATTGGCCTAGGACTCAGGGTTGTCTTCGCCAGGGATTAGTTCCCGGGGATGCCGGCTTATACGTGAGGGGAAAGCGAACCTAGCCCTCCTCCGAGGTGACAAACTCCTTTATAAGAAACAGGTAATGTATATTTTCGTCGGCTTTAAAAATAATAAAATTGCAGGCCCTGCACCTGCTAAATTTTAGTTTCTTGTTTTGCCAAAACATATTAACCAGATAATTTTAGCATTACATTGTCCTCAATGGAATGTCTTCCTGGAGGTTTTTCGGTTGTGTGTATCCGCCTGCTTGCTTGTTCCCACTGCGCCTGCGCGGCACAGTCCTCCTGTATATAAAGCGGCATCATGGCCGAAGTCGGCATTCATTTTCCTTCAAGAGGTTTCTTCGTTCACCTCGTACGTCGAATTTTGGATTTGCCTTTCGCGACTTCTGGCTTTCGTGACTTCTTCATGGCATCCAAAGACGTCACCGTCCGTGATGGCCTCTCTGCCCTTGCTCTGACTACGGATGCTGCGCTCCCCCCTGCTCAACCGCCTGCTCCTCCCGTTCACGAGACGACCGATTTAGGCCGGGACGACCTCGTCGCGAATGATGACGACGACTCACCACTTCGAGACGGACAACGCACCCCGCCCCCGCCCGAGCTCTCGGCGCTTGAAGATCTCCGGCATGCCAAGGCGCTCTTCCGTGAAGCGAAGCGGAAACTCCATGATGCCACATCTCAACGAGGGTTGTCCAGCACAAACTCTCCACTTGACTTGTCATCTAAATCATCCCGTCGTGACTTCAGCGTAACTCGCAGCAAAGCCCACAACTTTGTTGACTTGGTATTACGCCAACAGGCAAGATCAACTCCCATGCCGCCGCCCTCCTGCACCTCTTCTGCACGACGTGCCGACACTCAAGATTGGGTCGCCTCAACGACAAGCCGCGATAGCCGCAAGCGCCACTCACCCACCCCTCATCTGGGCACTAAGCAGCGTAGAATCTCCGCGCCGCCGGATGTCGCGATATCTGTTGTCGCGTCACAGGCTGTCGCGACACCTTCCACACCTGCTAAACACATCCAGTTTACAGACGACACGGACGATCCCACCATTCCTCTAGCCTCTCTTTTCAAGACGGTAGAAGAAACCGTTCCAGATTGCTTCCTGTACAAGCCGTCCCAGTCTGCCGACGCCTCTGTCATCAACCGTGGCCTCAAGACCGGCTTCGGGTTCGCCCTTCGCGACAAAGACGAAAAGCTCCACAGCCTCCTGGGCCAGTTGACGATGCTGCTGACATGCCTCCTCCGCAACGGAGGCTCCCTATTAGGCAAGGGCAATCCATTACTGCTTGACATTGAACCACCTGCACCCTGATCTGGCCGCGAGTCAAGTTTTTTCCGTGCTTCTGGCAACGGTGCCACAAACCCAAAGAATTTCGACACCTACCCTGAATGCGAATTTCTATGCAGTGAAGTAAAGATGGATTTCGGCTCTGCTCTCAGCATCCCCAAACGTATTGAGGTCCCTTCCTTCGTCCTTCACGACAACAACAAGTGCTTGCGCATGAGCCTACGCGCCGCCTCTCAAGCCGACGCTTTGAACACGGCAGTCAACGCTCTATGCGATAAACTCACTGATGATGCCAGCCCCGAAGAAATCCGCAACCTATCATCACTCACCACCCAACTTTTTCAGAAGGCAAGCTTTGCCACCTAGCACTCCCTAAATTGGGCAACACGAGCTTTATTTAACAACACACTACTGTTAAGAGAAGCAGCTCTTAAATCCGCCAGCAACTTAAACGAGTCAACCAAACATTGTCTGCGTAACCAGCCACTTTATGAGTCGGACACCCTCTTCCGTGGCCTTTTTCCAACCTTGGCACCGCATCTCGACATCTCTCGTAAACCCAAGCCTTTCCGCCAAGAAAAATCGTCATTTCGCTCTTACAAAACAAGCAAACACCGATCACCATCAGAAGAATGGAATAAACTATCCAGTGCAACGAAATCCCCACGGAAGGAAATCTCTAACAACCAAAAGAACCAGCCCTTTTGGCCTGAACAGCTAAGCCGCTCCCGTCCCAACCAAAGGTCCCAACAAAATCGAGCCTCCCGACCGCCGCAGCCGCTTCTCATCGCCCGGCGGCCGCAGCTCCAACCGGAAACAATGACTGGCATCGGCTGTCCCCCTTCCCAGTCGGCGCAAGATTCCGCACTTTTATCCAGCATGGAAAAGACTAACCCACAACACCGAAATCCTCTCAATCATCAAGAAGGGCTTCCGCCCGACGTTTCTATCACAACCACCTTTAGCAAGTTACCCTCCAGCAAACTTCACATCACCAGTCTCCGAAGCCCTCACGTCCGAAATCGGACTCCTTGTCACGAAAAGGGCAGTCGTCAAATGCCACAACCCAAGCCCGGGCTTTTACAGCACCAGTTTCACCCGACCAAAGAAATCAGGAGGCCTAAGACTCATTTTCAACATGAAATCAATAAACAAATACATCGACAATCCCCATTTCAAAATGGAAACATTGGAAACAATTCACCAATCCTTTATACAAAACGACTGGACAATCTCCATAGACCTGGAGGATGCTTATCTACACATACCTCTCCACCCATCCTCAACAAAATACTTCCGCTTCATCTACAACGGACAGGTTTACGAATTCTGCTGTCTGCCCTTTGGTTTGAACGCTGCACCAAGGATTTTCACCATGGTTTTAAAACCGATTCTCGGCTACCTACACCAAAAACAAATCCAAGCAAGTGCATACCTCGACGATTGGGCTCTCCACAACCAAGACCCCCTCCGCCTCGAACAGAACAGGGATGAAACAATTCACCTCCTAACCAAGCTAGGGTTCGGCATAAACCAATCCAAGTCATGCGTCACTCCACGATGGATTTTCACGTTCCTAGGCGCCTCTTTCAATCTATCATCAGCCACAATCTCTCCATCTCTCGAAAGAGTCCAAGACCTCCTATACCACATCCACCAGTTTCAACAACAAGCAACCTTCTCCCTACGAAACCTGAACTCTCTCATCGGGAAAATAGACTCGATGGCAATTGCCTAATTCCATACGGACGCTGGAGGGTAAGACCCTTTCACCACCATCGAATCGACGTTTGGTCAAACCCACTCCTCAACCCAGACCAACAGTTCCCCTTCCACAAAGTTTTTCCCCAAGAGAGCCTTCTCTGGTGGTCAGACGTGACAAATCTAACCAAGTCAGTACCTCTTCACGAACCAACCCCCAACCAACTAATATTCACCGACGCATCAAACTATGGTTGGGGAGCCCACATGAACAACCGGCAAATTTCAGGATCTTGGCAGGAAGACAAGAATCACCACATCAACTTCCTCGAACTTCGAGCAATCCATCTAGCCTCACTTTACTTCCTTCCACACATCAAAAACCAAGTAATCCAAGTCCAGGCAGACAATACCATAGCACTGGCCTACATAAGGAAAGAAGGGGGAACCAAATCCAGACTACTCCACAACCTGACTTCCGAAATCCTCAACTTATGCATCACGAACAACATAACACTGCTTCCTCTCCACATAACACTGCTTCCTCTCCTCTGGGAAACAGGAACGTGATCGCAGATGCCCTCTCTCGGCGATCACCTCCAACAGGAGAATGGTGTCTCAAGAAATCTATTTGCGAATATCTCTTCAAGATATGGGGAACACCAATGCTAGACCTATTAGCCACGAAGCACAATGCCAGACTTCCCCACTACATCAGCCCGATGCCGGACAACCATGCAATAGCAGTCGACGCCCTGACATTCCCATGGCGCAAACTTTTCGCATACCTGTTCCCACCATTCAAATTCCTTCCACAAGTACTTCAAAAAGCCGAGGAAAGCCAAAGTCTCTTCCTTCTCATAGCCCCACTATGGCCGTCAACAGCATGGTTCCCACACCTACTGTCCCTACTAGTCGACACCCCAAGAAGCCTCCCTCTTCTCCCAGATCTTCTGTCTCAACAAAAGGGCTCGAAACTACACCCAAATCTGTCAAGCCCAAACCTTCACGCGTGGCTACTATCATCAAACTCCTTAAAAAGGCAGGAATTCATAAAGAAGATGCCAACCGAATTGCCTCAAAAGCCACAAGAGATTCGACAAACAGAATGTACGACAGCCACTGGACAAAATGGTTTCATTGGTGTTACGCAAGGGAAATCAATCCAATCAATCCCGCTCTTCCAGAACTACTAAGATTCTTCACTGACCTCTTCGACACCGAAAAATTCAAAGGTTCAACAATCCTGGTCTACCGATCAGCCCTAAACTCAGGTTTTCAAGGCAGCAGGCAAAACTAACCTCCTCGAAGACTACCGCATCTCAGCACTCCTCCGATCCTTCGAAAATGATCGCCCCACTACAAGAAGACTGGGATTCGGACTGGGATTTATCAATTGTACTACAGTCACTAATGGAACCCCCCTTACGAACCAATGCATGACAGTTCCCTTCACCTACTTACCAGGAAAACCGTCTTCCTAGTAACACTCGCAGCAAGTACCTGCTGCTCGGAAATACAAGCACTTTCTGCAGACCCAGCTTTCTGCATCTTCAGTCCAAATTTCACATCTGTTACACTCCACCCAAGAACAGGATTCCGTGCTAAAATACTGAAACCATCGGAACCATCGAAACCAATTATATTCCCAGCCCTCTCCAACGTGACAGGAAACAAACCAGAACGCCTACTCTGCCCAATCTGAGCACTCCGTTTCTACCTAACCCGCACCCAACACGAGGACATCCGCAAAGGCAGAAACCAGCTATTCTTACCAGTAGACTTCCAAACCGGGGAAACCTCGGCTGCAATGATCTCTCGCTGGATCAGGAAAACCATCGATGTCGCTTACGACAAGGCAAACTTGAGCAGGGAAAGAGCAACAGAACACGAGGTCAGAGCAATACCTACGTCATGAGCACATCACAACGCCGTCCCACTAGAAGAAATCCTACAGGCAGCTACCTGGCGCCACCCGACGACATTCACCTCCCACTATCTGAGGAACATGTCAAAAGAAGAAAAAGGTATGCACCGGCTGGGTCCAATCGTCACAGCCAGAACTGTGGTCAAGCCCCCTTAAGCACAATCAGAACGAAACAGAAGCAAGCCATCCCAGATGGAAACTAGCCACCCATAGAAGGAAGCAAGCCATCCAGACGGAAGCAATACTCACAACGGTCATTTTCAGGGCCACCAAACCCTACGAAAGAGATCCAAAATTCCTGTTAGCCACCATATGTTCTGAATAAAGTGCAAAATTTTCAATTTTTGGGGAAGCCTGCTTGCATCTCGGGGCGCCCCATCAGATCGGTGCCCGCCACCACGTTTGACGAGGTCAGCTGATAATGCTAATCAGGTTAATATGTTTTGGCAAAACAAGAAAGAACATTTTGCCGGCCCCCAGCCAGACCGGCTAAAAATGGTTTCTCTTTTGCCTAAAACATACTTAACCAAGGGCCCGCCCTACCTCCCCTCTCGAGTCACCGCGTGACAAATTGAGAGGAAAATGAATGCCGACTTCGGCCATGCTGCCTCTTTATATACAGGAGGAGTGCGCCGCGTAGGCGCAGTGGGAACATGCAGGCAGGCGGATACACACAACCAAAAAACCTCCAGGAAGACATTCCATTAAGGACAATGTAATACTAAAATTATCAGGTTAAGTATGTATTAGGCAAAAAAAAGAAACCATTTTTCGCCGGCCTGGCTGGGGGCCGGCAAAATGTTCTTTTCATTGCCTAACCGAAAATATACATTACCTTGAGTCCCACCCAGGCCTCCCCTCCATGTTCTGGGTGAGGAGAAATAATGCCATCGGACGGCTGCGCCGAGTTTTATATCCAGCCCAATCCTGCACATGCGCAGTAGTACAAGCCCGGCTGGGAAGCCAACTTTCAAGTTTCTAGGGGAATTAAAGTTAAAAAGGATAGAAACGCTATAAAATAACAGGTAATGTATATTTTGGTTAGGCAATAAAAACTAAAATTAAGCAGGTGCAAGGCCTGAAATTCAGTCTTTTCAACATCAAGCAAAGCAGGACTACGTACACCATACTACCACTGGATCATCACACGAGTCTTTATACGAGGATTTACAGTTTTTCGTCAAAATGTATTTACTGTTTTCCTATTCTTAAGGACGAAAGTTGGCCACCGGGTAGAAAAGGTCTAATGCTTACCAGCCTCTTACTGACAAAATTTACACCTAGACCCTGACTGTCAAAGCTTGTCCGTGTTCCTTCTAAGTTTTGACTTTTAGACCCTTAACATTTAACGTTCCTTTTTCTGTGTATTAATACCTGTTACTTTTAGAACTGTAGCTAAACTATAGAACAGTGCAGTTGACGGTAGGCTACTGCCTGCACTGAGAAGAATGCACTATACACCCAATTTAGAGATTGAGTACAACTTCCTTTTTAATTTTGCTTTCACGTTTTTTATTTTTTGTTTGAAGGAAATCGGGCAATAATAAGCATAATTTCAAAATGGCTGACTCATTACAAGATGGCGTGGATTACAGATTAATAATAACGATGGCACATTCATTGTTTCAATTGTTATCAGCTATATCGTCTTCATTCTAAATTTGAACGAAATTGGACGACAATAAGTATCATTTCAAAATGGTCACCAAATTTCAAGATGGTGGCAATTAGAGATTACTATAGCAACGATGGCACATTCACTGTTTCACGTGGTATCAACTCTATCGTCTTCGTCCTAAATTTGAAGGAAATGAGACGATAATACGCATAATTTCAAAATGGACCCCCAATTTGAACAAGGTAGCCATTAGATATTACTAGTGACGATGGCATATTCACTGTTCACTTGGTAGCAACTATTTCGCCTCTGTTCTAAATTTGAAGGAAATCTAACGATAATAAGCATAATTGCAAAATGGCCCTGATTTCAAGATGGCGGCCATTACACTTTAACTGCGACTATGGTGCATTCATTATTTCACTTGATATCAACTAATAGCCGGATCGTCACGTGCAAAATCTAAAAAAAATCGGAATTTTCTAGCGGTAGTAAATTCATCTGGAGATAGTAGGATTCCATCTACACCTAACAGTGGGGTGATTATGTACGCTACAGTATAGGGTCCGAATCTGCACTGAATATGAGGCACCAGAACATTTATTTGAAAAAAAAAATAGTAGCGGAGCAACCCTACCCCACCCCCACCAAAAAAATACCCCTTTTTGCCATCTGTTTCCTTATTTGGAAAAAAAAAAGTAGAAGCTGTGTGTAATTCCCTTCCTTCTCCCTATCCCGTGCCTTCCCGAACCCCCACCCCAAAAAAAATCCGGTTTTATCATCTTTTCCTTATTTGGAAATAAATAGTTAGAGCAGAGTAATTCCTTTCCCCCTCCCCCCTCCCCCGGCAAAAAAAACCCCAAAACAAAAC
>JAHWFP010075929.1:0-13512 GCA_023313725.1 Lithobius niger
GAAGCGGGTTTTGGAGGAGGAATGTCGGGCTGGCCGGCTTGTGACGCGAATGTGGGGGAGGATGATGACCCCATTCTTGTGAAACGAAACGTGGGAACGAGGACCCGTGAGTGAACAAGTAGGCCTTTCGATTTGCACGTGCACAAAATGATAACGGACGTCCGATGCAGACGACGGCAAATTCGGAGCAACTCTACAACAGATGCGCAACAGCCACAGAAAATTACTATGCCTAACGACGCCACTAGGAATAGAATGTTGGGGCCACACACGCATCTATGACGGCAGCAGAGAAATAGATTCAGTTACGGTACGTTTTGTAGGACTATAGGTTGGGAGGGGGAAATTTTTTTGTGCAGTGTTCGTTGTTTTGTACGTCCAATGAAGTTATTTTATTTGTGCCGCGTTCGATTAGGAAGGGGTGTGGCAGTCTGTGAAAGGGCGTACACTGGTTGACAACGGTCTCGACTTTTCGAACACATTTGACCCCAAAAAGAACGATGGGTTGTGTCTGTGTGCTTTACGGGTGGATAGTGGAGATTAAGCGTTATGATCGGTGTACGACAGTTATCGGTGATAAAATATCATAACAGACAGCCGATACGTGGTGAATACACAATACCGTGAAACCTTCAATGTGAGGTAGAAGTGGGGGCGGGGGGCAAGATAAAGTGGGCCTTGTGGACCCCTACCAAATCATTCGAACGCAAATTTAATTAAACGTAAAAAAAATCCATTGAAACACGGTAAACAACATTAAAAAAAATAATCGGTAATCGTGCATTTACGTTACACATAAGCCTATGAAAGCATCGTCCAAGACAGAAGCTGCTGATTTCGTTTCCAGGCTCCAGAGTCGATTCAACAATGCTACAATCTTATTTTCCTAAAGCAACCCTAAGAGCGCAAAGAAATTTCTCATTACACAACAAACTAGCCATGTGCCTCCTTAATCACTGAGTGTAAAATGAGTGCGTCCATTTGGCAACAGGGAGGAAGCGGTCAAGGTTAACGATATCACTGTCACTAGATGGCGCCCCTCTAGCGGTTTAAAATGTGCGTTTCAAAACGGTCGATTTATATAGACAAAAGCGCCCGTGATTCGTTAGGCTTAACTTTATCTTTTGCTCCCTGGTGCACGGGTTGCACCAACTTTACCCTCAATGATTAAGGAGGCATGTGGCTTGTTTGTTTCATAAAAATAAATTGATTTGTGTGTTCCTTCGCTTGTTGAAAGTAAGGGCTAGACAACAAGATAGCGGTAAAGGGCTATAGATGCTGCAGCCAGTCGTTTGGTGGCAATCCCCTTTAACTTCCCAGGTCGTGTCTGAAATTAATGACCTTGAGCCTGCATGACGTTGAGCCAGTCAGTACGTGAGACGTAATTACTAACTACTCCAGTTGGCCTAAGTAGAAATTACGAAACTATGCTTCAGGCACATTTCGGCGCTGCTGCTTGCCTGACCTTTGCTTTGACCAATCACATGACGAGTAGTTTATTAGATTAAAGCAACATTCCACCTGCCTCACAACACCCACGCGACGATCACATCCGCGTATTTACCACAGCTAAGGTCAACTGAGACGGTAGCTTCTTTCCTCGCAGTGAAAAACATAGCTACTGTCTCAATTGGCATTGCGCCTAATAGTCCAGCCACCGTGAACCCATTGATTGTGTCGTCAAAAACCGGAATGATTCTCGTATTTTAAAATCACAATTTATAATTTTCTAGACTAGTGTCTTATAATTTTGCTTTGGCGATCTATTGGAATAATTAATTTTAATTTTTACCGCGTTAGTCAATTAGATTTTAGATCTCATGGTAATTATTAGAAAATTAGTAGATGTACACACAGAGATGAAACGTCATGATTATTGTACGCGCGCAATGCATGATTTAGTGACGGGTCGTCAGTAAATAAAGTTCCATTATATTCAACAGAAAATCTCCTAGACGCCACATTTAAAAAAGGATTTTTAGCAAGGGAAAGACTAACGGTAAGGAAATAGACCTTTGGGGCCGTACTTTATGTGGAGGATCGAGAAAAATGGCGCTGGGAGGTATATCCCTTGAAAAAAAAACTACACAGCATAATTTTTTTATGTAGGTTATCCGTAAAAGCAAGAATTTATAGGGGGTTAAAGTGATGACCATTTGGAGGTCTGATTGGAATTAAATGAATAAATAAATAAATAAACAAATAAATAAATAAATTATGATCACCCAACAATTGGCTGCTTGGGCGCCTTTATGCCATCTCTCACACGTTTTCTATATTTTCATCACGATTTTTTTTTAATTCACCGTTGTGTCGTTTCCTGTTTCTCTCTCGTTTCGCCTTTTCGCGTTAGCAAAAGTAAAATTGTAGGACTCGTGCGGACAAAAAAACCAGACCAGGGCACAGCGAAAACCTCATATTCTAAATAGAAACTAGGCTAATAAAATAAAAACAATCGGCGAAACAGCGCGACCCAAACTAATCTTAGTGATAGTGATTTTGCATCAACCGCAATAAATAAACCGCGGGTTTCTTTTCCATCCAGCAATTTAGCGTAACACGAGTATGGTGTAAAGTCAAAGTCAGTATTACGCAATAAACGCATACCCAATCCCGTCATCTACCGCAGTGTGACGTTAATCGCGAACCATACTGTTGTTTCGCTGAAATGCTATAGACGGAAATTCATCGCTACTTATTGGATACCGTGCGTTTTCTTTTACTAAAAGCGCTGCAGCAAAACAACGAGAGTATGGCAAGCAATTAACGTCAAACTGTGTCTCCACGTATTGGTTTGACATATTGTCCGATGCTTAATACTGACGTTGGCTTTACACCATAGTCATGGTTTGCTAAACCGTTCGATGGAAAAAGAAACATGGCTAGAAGAGACCTTCAAAGGCCTAAACAAAAGACTTGTCAAGAAAATAACATGTCCCGAAGGGCCCCTGAGACTCTAGAAATACTAAGAATTGTATTTTTTTTTTTTTTACTCTTCATTGCTAGCTATTTCATTGTCAGCATTCTGCAAGAATGACGAGTATCTAGAAAACATTTCGAATCTGACTTTAAAAAAAGTAGATAGCTAACAGAATCTAAACTAGGGAGGGAAAAAGGTACCCACACAAATTTATTGCAGGGTAATCCAAACATGTACAGGTCGGTCACAACAGCCGATAAATGCGAAACAATTTAGCAGTTCCCTAATTTTCGGTTAAATTTACAAGGGTAATTTTCAAGGAAGTGTAACTAGGAAATCGTAATTTGTCAACACAATAAACAGCAACAATAAATTAATAACAGATTCCTTTCTACGTAAAAGATACGATGGGATTGTCAATGACGCGCATTTTACTCCAAAGCAAAATCAAACATGTGACCAGTGTAAAGGCATGCCATGTTCGCTTTTGATGTTATTACAACTGTATGCTGGTGGTCCGTAATACTGGTGTGTTGCTTGTTCGGTGGTTGTAGGTATAGTATTCGGTATACTTCTTTACTTAATGTTCTGCGTAAAACGATAGTTTGGGTTTAAAAATATACCATAAAGTAAAAATGTTCGAGGTTTTACTTCTTACATCTGTGGGACCTCAAAATATTACCACTGATAATTTTAACAGTGTAAATGTTTGTTTTTTGTTTTTAATACAGACTTAGGTCATGTTTGACTTCAACTGTTCCCTTTCTCGCTTCTACTGACAGCCCGTGTCAATGACTTTGCCTTGCGTCCCAAAGAATCAGATTTTGGCACGTGCTCGCACTCCTATCACGTGTTTACCGCGTGCGTTGAGCTTCGAAGAGACATGGCTCCCTTGAGTCCTACAGGCCTGACGTTAGATTTAGTCTGACAAATAGTTGGAAAAACTAAATGCATATCCACCCAAAACCAAAACTGAGAAGCCGCCAAATTTCCACAAAAAAAAACGGGGTCGGCCTTTGAATGTACGGTAGTGATATCATTAAACAAGGAAAGGCCGCCAAGGTTAATCCTATGAGCCAAGTCAATCGCATCGACCAACAGTTCGAAAACTAAATGAAAACTAGACCTTTGCTACTAGTTGTATCACTCTTCAAGCCATTATTTAATACCCAAAGTATTATTCAGTGCGATTGGGTTGGCTAATAGGATTAAACTTGGCGGCCTATCCTTGGTTGAATGATATCACTACCTTCAAAGGCCGACCCTTTTTGAAAAGTAAATGGGTTAATGGGAAAAAAATGAAACATGGTACTGCCCAAACTAAACCCCCCTGCTAAAATTCGTAGCCTACATTTTTTAAATAAAAAAAAGAAAAGTTGTAACTTTTGGTTGAATCGCAGTGAAGGTATACGGCGTCGAAATTTATAAACACAGTACAGCGAATGTTACGCTCTAAAGCGCGCAAAAATAATTCGCGTACTTTTCCAAGATAAGGAAAAAATTGGTATTAAAACAAATCAATCTGCACCTGTTACACATCACATCTTGTAAGAGCTTACAATGTAACAGTAACGAATTATTACGAAAATTGTAAATAGAGGATTATAAATAATAAAATCAAAAACAGTAGACGGAACGTAACTTCGATTAAAATAAATTTCCGTTATGGCGTAATAAAGCTATAGAGTTATCTTACGCTATTCCAGTAATTTAATATCAATTATAGCTGTCACTCACAAACATCTCTAGACAGGCTGTTTAGCCCAGCCCCCTTGTTTGGCCCTGTCAGTAGAGAATACTTTGTTTATGAGAGCTAGGCTACGCTTGCTGGGGCAAATGACAAGGGCGAAACGAATACGGTTTAAATGATCAATTGGTAAAAATAGGCCTAGGCCCGGGTGTCTGCCATTCAGTAGAATGGAGCCATAAACAATCAGAAGTTTCTGGTATTTTGCTTGCTGGAACCGTATTCGTTTCACCCTTGTCATTCCGGTAATACTAAATCAGCTTCCTAATGACTTCAAAAACACTGCATCTTTCAGTAATTTAAAATCTAAAGTTAAAAGGGTATCCCTCCCAGCGCCATTTTTCTCGATCCACCACATCAAATACGACCCCGAAGATCTATTTACTTACCGTTAGTCAATACCTTGGTCAAAATCCGTTTTAAAATGTGGCGTCTAGGAGATTTTCAGTTGAATAATTGTTAATTTTATTTACTGTATCCTACACGTATATGATGCTTTGCGCGCTTACAATAATCACGACGTTTCATCTCTGTGTGTGCATATACAAATTTCTGTTTTTTGGGGGGAGGGGGGATGTGATAGATGGGCGAGTCTTTCGTTCAAACTTTGTGTAGGGGGGGGGGGGGAGGGGGAGTTAGACAGACGCGTCGGTTAGCAATACAAGCAGGGTTTACGTTGGGAAGCTCCTCGTGTTTATCGAAGCGTTTACCGTGTTTGGAGCGAATAATTCGATATGTGAGACAGCAGGGATAAAGTAACAGTGCTGGGACATTCTGGGAAGGTATGTAATTCATTTTTGTGCATTGTAGTTTGAGAATTGTTTAAAAATTACGGTAATAGGGTGTCAGTATGAATGAAGGTCATTCCATTTCAGTTTGTGGAGGGAGTGAGGGAGGGGGGAGTTACGCAGAATGAATAAGCTTAGCTATGGGCCAGACATGTGAGAGCTTGCTGGGATAGGAGTTCATTCTTTTTAAGTAATTCGTTTTGTGCGTTTTTATTGCGTTACTTTTTTTTTGCATGCTGTATTTCGTTGTTGGTGTTTGCATTCCAGGTCGCGTGATCCGGAAGTGTTAAAAGTGTGGTTTATCGGCAAAAGTGTTGGTTAACTTGATAACCCATACTTTTTGCGATGACGCACACCTCCTAACGGAAATTTAGCGTGGCGTTGCGTCAGCGTGACATCACAGCCGTGGTATAAAACTCATTATTGGACTGAAATCGTTCATGAGCTTAGCAATGCTCTTTAGCAGTATGACGTAATACTGATAACCTTTCTTATTTGGTTGCAATTGGTTTCTACTACTCGTGCATGCTTTGTTTGATTGTGGAAACTCCACATTAATGACTGTTTCTATTCCTATTTTTTAAAGAAATTGTCTCTGTGTTTTTTGTGTGCGACTATTACTAAGAATTTATCGGGTTGAGGACGAAAATTTGTGGCTCTAAAAAGTCCCTATTGAAACGTGTTACATTCATTCCTATTAGTTCCGTCCGAGTTTTCAGAGGGCGCCACGCGTTCCATCTGGTAATTTTTGCTCAGTTTTCAGTCCAAATCTGAAGTAAACTAAATTACAATTAAGCTAAACTAAATATTAATTAAATGCAAGCTAGTTTCGTTTAGTTTAGTTTAATTTTAGGCTGAAAACTGAGTAGAAATTCCCACATAAAACTCATGGCGCCCGCTATTGACTTAGACGGAACTAATAGGAATGAATCTAAGAATTTCCAGAAGAGGTCTCAGTCACAAATTCCCCTCCCCAACCCTATAAATTCTTGCTATTACCCACTCGCGGGAATCTGCCTTTGTGGTGTCGTCTTCGTCTTTGGCCAATTATTTCCTTGTAAACTGTACTGAAATAAACTCAACTCAACTCAAATAAACAGAAAAACAAAATAAAACAAAAAGTGCTGACAGTTTGCCAAACTTCCATAGGGGGGGGGGGGGGTCATAGTCTTTGCCCTATCCTAGGGCATTTCCATAGATTACAAAGTTAATTAGATACCGTATCTTAACTCTCCCAAGCGTACACGAGGCCCTAGCGGCAGCTGCGGCTACTAACGCCTTTGCCAATGCCGTGCGTGAGAACCAGTGCGGAGGTAACGCGATACTGACTGACTGAGCCGTCGTCAGATGAAGATGAGTTGACGGCGAGAGGGACAATTTAACCAGAGGAATCCAAGCGGAAAACAACATGCCACAATCGACATGAGCACGAGGCACCACAGGACCCTTCTCTGCCCGAAAATGCCAGGGGGTGGAAGAGGCCAGGATCGAACACGGACCTCCCGTTCAGAAACCGGTCGTGCTATCTGCTCGCCCACCTTGTCCCCACCTTGTCGATATTAGTGGATGTCGGTATTAGTAGATGCAACTGCCGCTAGGACCTGGCGTAGGCTTGAAAGAGTCTTGTAACTATGATATCTAGTAACTTTCTTATCTAGTATCTACGGCATTTCTTTCTATATCCACTTATCAAATCGGTATCAAAATTCAACATAGGCCTATGGATGTACGACACATAGGCTAGGCACCTGATAATTAGGCACCGGACACATAGGCATCCGAATTTAGGCACTGGACAAATAGGCACTCGGACATATAGACACCGGACAAATAGGCACCCGGACATATAGACGACAAATAGGCACCCGGACATATAGACACCGGACAAATAGGCACCCGTACATATAGACACCGGACAAATAGGCACCCGGACATAAATACACCGGACAAATAGGCACCCGGACATACATACACCGGACAAATAGGCACCCGGACATATGGACATATAGACACCGGACAAATAGGCACCCAGACATATAGACACCGGACAATTGGCACCCGGACATATACACACCGGACAAAAGAGGGCCGCATTTAACACGCACACATATACATATAATCAAATACTTTCAATCTGCACTAGAGGGACGCTTGTCTGTGCGCTACTGCGCCACACACAAAGTGAACAAAAAGGAACCCACAATAAAGCTTGAAATAAGGTTATGAACAGGTCTTTGGTCTCATAGGTCAAGGGTTCAATTTCCGCTAAGGTAGTCTAACATTTAAGTCCAAAAGGCAACGTAAATAGGTTTGCATCTGTATTTTTTTTTTTCGAGCCCATTTGGCTTTCCGTCCTGTTAATAACCTTAAGCGTTTAATTATGTGTGTGTGTGCGTGTTAAGTGCTGCCTATGGATGTTTGCTTTTGGGCATGTCAATATGGCTACGAGGTGCTCTTTTTATCTTCAGAGTTAAAAAAAACGTTCCTTGTTATTGTATGACTAGGTTAAAAGTGGAGCGACAGATGATCGTCTAACTGGAAAATCGATCGTCAAACTGGAAGAACGTATACAGTATAACGGAAAATCGTCTAACACGAAGTTCATATAATGACAAATCGTCTAACATTAAATTCGTATAATGGAAAATCATCTAACATCCCTGCCTCGCTCGCGCTGTCGCGCTCGCTGCGGCTATACACATAACATCAGAAACCGCACTTATATTATTGCCAAGTTAAACGATTGTCCATTGTACGATTTTTCATTATACGATATTCCATTTAGATGATTTTCCAGATTTTCTCTTTAGGCAGATATTAGACAATTGTTCCATTAGACGATTTTCCCAGCGTTAGACTTTCGTCCGACGCCCTTTAAAGATCACCTTATTTGCAATTGTAAATTTATGGTCCAAAGTGGGGCCGTGTTAAGTCTGGGTCGCAACGATACCAGAAACAACGCATTCCAAACTATCGCTCTGTGTCCTCCTTCCGGCGTGTTGTAGCCAACATGGCACCAGCTAACTTCCTGTTCTCGTCTGAATGAGATTCGCCGCTAGAGGCCACAATCTGTTTATTTATTATATTAAAGAAAAAATTATTGTAACGTCCTAAAAATAGAAAAATAGCAATTTTCAGACTAAAACAACAATGTTAAAAACAGAAGAAACGCCACAACCACCACCACCCCCACCACCTGACTTCCTGTTCTCGTCCGAGCGAGATCCCAATGGACGCCAATATCACAATACATTTAGGGCCTTCGAAAACCCCAAGCCAAACTCAACCAAACTCAACCAGACTGGAGGCAGAGTGGAGCTTGCTTTTGGGCTTTCTGTGTGTTAACGGTACCAAACTGCCTCTAGATATATGAGTTTGGTTGAGTTTGGATTGGTAGTTATCGAAGACGCCCTATCACTCCTCCTGCCCGTCAGCAAATCCGACATGGCTGCTACGCAATGAGTGTTTCGGTTATTATTAACAAAAAGCTGCTGTTAATCTTAAAACGTTGTGAAATCTTAAAACGGATGCAAACATCAATTTCTAAAAATAAATAGCTATTAGAATATTTCTTCAAATAATTGTCTCTAATGGGAAATATTTAGGAAACCATTTTACAGTTTATTTGAAGCCATGCGTTTGTTACCGTACTCGTCGGACTAAGTTCCTAATGGTAGCGACCACCCAACCGCAACCACAACGGAAAAGTCAACGTCAATGGGTAAGTGTCATAGTTGGAACAGATCAAATCGAGGTTCTCCGGTAAAATTTCGTCTTAGGTTGAGCACTTACAGTTAGGCTAGTTTCGTTCGCTGTAGCCTACGTTTCTCATTTTTACTGTGCTTGATGTTTGCATAACCGCAGTAAAAGCAACACGATCACTGCTTAAAAATAAGCAATTTCCAGTTTTGCACCACTGTTTATTTAAACAAAAAGCAGATGTATGCGAAAAACGTTAAAGCGTCCGGGATGTAAGGCTAAAAAATAAGGAAATGAAAAAGAAAAAAAATCAGTGAAACAAGAAAAAAAAAACTTGTGAACCTATGCCTAATACAAAGCAAAAGCATCCCTGGATCCAAACGACAGGAAGCACGTGCCGCTTATAATTTGTGTTAAAGATGCATTCCTTTATGTTGGCTTTCGTGTACGACTTAGTTTTGCAACCGAATGAAAATGTTGCCTACGCTTTTATTTTCCTAGTTTTTCCTACATGTGAGACAGTTTTGCTACAGTCACTCATACGTATTTAAATGTTGCAAAAGGTGTATATGCGCAGAATGCTCGAAAATAGGGAGAAGGTATGCCCTTTTAATACCACTCCTTATGAGGTTTGTCTTGTTTCATTACTTTTAAGGATTTTGTTAAGCAGCCTTACGTTCTACACTCTAGTCTTTAAACATAAACTTCTACCGATGATGCTCTTAATTTTTTCATGATTTATTTGAACTTTCACTTAGCGGTTGTGACTCAGTGATAACGGAGTATTGATTTCGGCAAACAGTTGCGTTACTATCTATTACTCTTTATCGCACACTAACTCCTTCAAAACAGAGAGGAAGATGGCCTCTTCCACGGCTCCCCGAATTTGCGAACGAATCTGCCAATAAATAAATAAATAAATTGTGTGGACAATATTCTACGAAAATGGATTCTGCGAAAATGGAATTCGAAACTCGCAGAAATGATGTCTATTTTTGCAGAATCAGGTTTGCAGAAGAAAATATGATATGCTGCTCCTTGATGAGCGGCATTTGACATGACCCAGCTTATTTTTTATTATTATTATTATTTATTATTTGTGCAAGAAAAATTCTAATACTCCAACTGTAGGATACATGCATGATGGTATCAGACTGTTGTCAGGAAAGCAGGGGGCTCCTGTTTGACAGAGTTCCGAGTTTCACGATTGCTTGCGTCATACCACAGATTAAAAAACTCTCCCTTCCACAGATACGACACTCGTAACTCAGCCAGCGCATTAAAAATGGTGCCTAGTTTCAGCAACGCGTCGGGGTGATGACGTACCAGTGCCGGAGCAAGGCGTTTGAGCTCCCGGGGCCAGTAGCTTATTGAGCGCCCACGCTTTATCGCTATTGTAAGAAGCAGATTGCTTCCAAACATGAACCCGTCACGGTGCCACACATATAATGCCAACACACTGAAAACACATGAATCTGACATGTAGGTTGGCATGAGATAAAAATATTTGTCTGCATATGAAGGATTACAATTGTATTTAGTTTATGACAGCGGCGCCCTCTACCTGGCAAGAAAGCTAACAAAAACATAAATTTGGCAAGAAATATTTAATTTTCGGCCCGGAATTTGGTCTTGTTCTCAATGAAAATGTTAAAACATTAAAAAAAAAGTGGAAGCTGCCATATTGAATTATTTTCCAACATGGCGGCTGTGTGAATTCCACAGTTTGTGGCATCTCCCACTTTTTTCAGTGGTTTAACATTTTTATTGTGAACAAGCTCCAAAAACCGGGCCGAAAATTAAGTAATTGTTGCCAAATTCACGTTCTTGTGAGTATTTTAGGCCAGTCGTAGAGCACCTCTATCATGAACTAACGCTGTAACTCACCAATTAATTTTTCACGACCAATTGTATTTAGGCTAGGCTTTGCCAAAAGAGCATTTATTAAAGTTCAACTTTTTTTCTATTTTGTTTTTGGAGGGAGAGGCAGCATTTTCGGCGCCCTTCTCCTTTCGGCGCCTGGGGCGGCCGCCCCCTTCGCCCCCCTCTTGCTCCAGCATTGCGTAACACCTCGCTTTTTATTCGCCAGGTGACGCTAGCAGAGTGAAACTTAAACGCCGAAAAGAAGTTAAATAAATAAGAAATCAGAAGATAAAGGGTTAAACTATCAAAAAGGCAGCCTTTACGATTGGTTTTATTGGAACACACTAGTCTGAGAAAGAAAGAAAAAAAACAACTTTCACAACTCGGACTCGAACTCTCGTGATTAACGTAGCTTGTTTGATTTGTTCTGTAAACGTGCCGACGCTGCTGCTCGCGGTCCCACTACGCATGCCTGAGTATTTATTATGGCGGACTTTCTAAGTATACCCAAAGCTCCTCGCAGGCAATCTCTGCGCCTACTGGCGAATCAAGTGCGAAGCATGACTCAGCAAAAAAAAAATAATAAGGCCTAACTTTGCCGCGTAGTGTCGTATCTGTACGCGGTAGTGTTCTTTAATCTATGCGTCATACTCTTTAGGATTGAAGAAATATTGATGTTTCTACATGCTAATGCGTGAAGCGCGCTCCCTCAGTATGCGTTTTATACTAGTTAAACAATAAAAAACAAAAAAAATCCTCCACTTCCCATCTTAAATGAAGGATTTTTTTTCTGGATTTTTTCATTGATAAATAACCAGCAACACAGGAAGTCACATTTTTTCCTTCTAAGCTGGGTCATTTCTATGAAGGGGTAACAGGTCATATTTTTCTGCTGCAAATTTGATTTTGCAAAAATGGACATTATTCCTGCGAGTTTTGGTATTGCGTTTTACGCAGAATCTATTTTCGCAGCAATACTGACCTCAAAATTTATTTGTGCAAATATGGGCATTTTATTCCGCAAATTTGAATTCTTCGAATATGCAGGTATAGGGATATAAAAAAAATTTTATCCCGACAAACATCTTATATTGACCGCGGCCTATCTTGAGTTCGCCCCGGAACGACACAGATAATCAATTGTATGTTTTTGGTAACTGAGTGCCTTGTTGATATCCAAAATGGTTACAAAAACAATGGCGGCCGTCGATTAAAGCCGCTCCGCCTTCAGGAAGATGTAGCCGCTCGTAAAATACCTGCAGGACTCAAGACAAACCGCGTACACAATAAAATTTTGGCCCGAAATCGATAATATCTCGATAAACAAATTTTGTGGCTGGAATAACCATTTAAATATTGTTTGTTGAAAAAAAACCTTGGCCAAAGCCTCCCACAGTGCAACCATCACGAATGTGAATTGTGTGGCACTCGCCATTTGGCCAGTAGACATGAAAATGCACTTGCCATTGTTCATTACCTCCCTGTCATTTAGAAACAATTTAGTAGTTGTGCTGCTACTTAATGCTTAAAATTGCTTAAACTAACTCGCCAATCAGCTAAAGTGGTTAGCAACAGTTGGTTGGCCAGCGTTTGCAATTCCACACGCAATGCCGCAAACAACCTTATTCTAGCTATTACAGTTGCCGAGATAGGACAATTTAAGCATCGGGGTTTTCACGATAATTCGATAAATTAGAAAAAGTGCGATACGGTAATCGACGAAAATCTTTTATCGCGATATTATCGAGTAATCGGCTATCATGCCACCCTTATATGGAGGTGACCGATATAACGTCATTGTTAACCAAACGGTAAACAATGCTGCAAACATGGATGAAATATGCCGGTCAGCAAACGACACAAGATTAGGGTAGCAGCAGAAATACCATAGAAAAATAAGGGGCTTATTTGTAACTTCCACTGCACCGCTGAGTCAGGAGCATTTACATTGGTACAGGAATTTGTTGGCAGAGGTCGCCACCTGAATGTGACGGTCAGAGGTGTGCGCCATGTCGTCAAGGCTATTTAGGATCTTGTTGTTGATTGTTTCATTTTTAGGTTGCCGAACCCAAACAGGGTTCAGCTGAGACAGCTGGCTTTTTTCCGGCACCGGAGGAAAAATAACAGTACTACAGAAAAGGAGTTGAAACTTCGTTTGATCGGGTGACTTTGGTCGCCTGACAGCACAAAAGTCACAACTAGCGATACAGCTTAACGTTTTCTTGTCAGAAAAAAATGTTCAATAATGTTGATATTTACCTAACTACTAAGTAGGCTTACTTCATGAAAATAAATTCATGATTTCATGAAAATAAATTCGTGAATAATTAGTGAAGATTTATTTAGTAAAGATTGAATAAATAAAGATTGAATAAATAAAACGAAGATTTCATGAAAATAAATTCGTTCCTGAGGTCCCGAAAGCTGAAATTTAGTATTTAGCTCAAGTTAACCACGTGACGTAGTAATAAGACTTCAAATCTTAAAAATGATAT
>JAHWFP010075930.1:535-52318 GCA_023313725.1 Lithobius niger
ATTGTTTTTAGGCAAATGCAGTGCAATCTGCAGAAGATATTCTCCTTGTTCCATATTATAAACAATATGTACTAGCTAATGATAATCAGATATTCTTTTCGGAACTGAGCTTTTCTACAGACTTACAAGTAGTTGAAGTAAGTTTTGTTTTGTAATTTTTCAAAACACTCAATTCGTAACATTCTAACAATCTTTTAATTTCAACAGGTCATTTACAGAAATACTGAACAAAATCCTTGTGAGCACGGAGACATTTCAGCAAAGTGTCTAGCAAGTTGCATTGAAACAATTATCTATTCTAATATGACTAAACCCTGCAGGTATATTGAAAACTAAATATTTAGCATCAGTTTGTAGATATAAGTTGTTTGCATAGAAATTAACCCACGGCTTTAATATCAATCAACTTCACAGTCACCATTTTTTAAGTGCTGCTTATATGCTTCATCGAAACAAAATCTTTCTATCTTTACTCTAAAAAGTTACCTAGAAATTCAATAAATCTTTTTTTTTCAGACTGCCCTTCATGAAAGGTTCTGTTCCACCCTGCCAGACACTACAACAACTTTTGTACATTTACAGAATCAAGGGAACAGAATTAATCACTGCATATTTCAACGATCAAAACATTTGTCAGTGTCCGAGAAGATGTCGTCAAGTGTGGTACAAATACATCACAAAAGTTCCACATCCCTCTACTTACATGAATGCAATAGACTTTCATATTCGTATACCAGACAACCGAATCTACGTTGTACAAGAAATACCTTACTACACTTTTTTCTCACTTTTGTCTGATCTGGGAGGTACACTGGGACTTTACTTTGGTATTGGAATGCTACAATTGTTTGAGAGTGGGAAAGATTTGTTTGCAAAATTGATCTCTGTTCGACAGAAACAAAAGCAAAACACTGTAGTTAAACAAGTTATTGGTAGTAAAAACTGAATTTGCACGGGCTTTAATCCTGTCTACGGTCTAACAATCCTTTAGTGGTTTAATTTACTTCAGGTGTGGTACCTGAAGATGCCTGACTGGTACCCACTGTTCGTGCATTAGGCTGGATCCATGCACCATAGGTACCAGTCAAGTTTCTTCCGGTACCACACCTTCATCCTAGCTGATCTCTAAACCAGTTCGGTTACCACCGAACGTCTTCGTCGTTTCCTTGCGGAATTTAACATAATCCCCCGCTCCTCCACACAAGTCCGACGCAGGGGACTGGGCGTTTTGTGGGGAAAGGGGGGGGGAGCGGCTCAATTCACTCTCATTTTATCTTCTTGTTACGAGTCCGGTATTAAGTTCTAACCAATTCTTGCATGTCCTTCTGTAAGTGTTTTTTTACGCTCCTTGTAGAGTTTAAGTATTAAGTAGCTTTAAGTAGTACCTAAGCGACTAGTAAGCCTTAGTGGCACTACCATCATCTTCGCTACACTTTCATATTCTCGAGGGAGGGGAGGGGGACTATCAGTGGTTGCATCCACCAACATGGTGAAAGCAAGCACCTGCCACCTTTAAGCTACCTCTTCAGAGAGCATGTCCGCCACCTTTGTAGTCATTATACACAAAAAGAGATGAAGACTGAACACTCATCTTTACCTCGAACATAGAAGATCGCCGAGTTGACAGAACAGTAAGAGACGAAAGAGCCCATGTCTCTTCCCATTTTGTAGTGAGAATTCAAGGATCATACCTAAATGCCCTTCAAGACGTTCCACTTATGAACTTAGCCTTTTTTCCATCTCTAGTTGGTAAGCAGCAAAAGATAAAACTTGAGACAATCGTCTTTCGAGGTGAGACAGAGGTGAGAAGTTGTATTTGCTATTAATAGAACTCTCCCTCTTTTTTCTTTTGCTTGTGGGAAGAAAAGAAAACTATAATCTGGACCCAAATATGAAGCCTAGTTTAAACTTGAAAATACTGCTGTACTCCCCCTCGATGTAACTGAGCTACTTCTAACACAACATAGACCTGCAACGTAGCAGAGATCGTGGGAACTAACGACGCTATACAGGAGGGGGCGAATCCCTCTTTTACCATCTTAAGGGCATGTATACATATAAACTCCTATAAAACATAAAAGGTGTTTACAGTTCAGTGCATCCTGCACTGGGCTGAATCCACGCACCGTGGGTGCCAGTCAAGCATCTTCAGGTATCAAGCCTGACAATTTATCCACAAATTTAATTAAATATCGAATCATATCACATATTTCTACCTTTAGTGCACTATGTCATCCTACCCTTACGGGTTTCTTTGAGAGTTTCCTCCGGGTACTCTGGGTTCCTCCCTCATACGGCAAAAAACAACTGTTCTGATGGTGGTACCTTCCACTTAACATCTGCCGATTGGGCCATCAAAAAACTCTAACCGCACTCTACCGCTTTTGGCCGACATCTAGTGTTCTACTCTACGTACCGTAAATCCTGTATTTGTGGCCGGGTCCTCAGCTGTAACCGGATATTTTCCCAATCGTGAATTAGTAGTAGTCGGCTTCCAATTGCAGCCAGATTAAAATCAGTAGCATAGGCTACAAATAGAGGGACGGGAGGGGATTGAAGCGTAAATAGAGGATTTACGATAAATTATTTTAGTGATGCACCATGCGGCCATTAGTCTAGCACCATGAGAACACTCATTATCCGATTAATTTTAAAGCTTGCCACACCTATATCGTGTTTATTACTCCTAAATGTCCGAATAAGCACTAATTTTATGTAAACTTTTGACTAGCTCTGATATTCAGGTAAATCATTCTGCAATTAATATGTACAAAATAAACGACTTGACACCTAACACGACATCTGCGTCGATGCACATAACATCTTTCATGGCTGAAAACCACTGATTCAATACGCACAATAAGAGTCTTCTGAGCTTCCCTTGCCTAACACGACGAGTCTATAAATGCATACATGTCTACGACTAGCAGGTCGGAAAGCAAAATGGGTTCATTAAATAATAAATGCATACAGATGAAAACATACTTCGGTTGTCTTTGTGAATGTTATTACAACGTAAGTATGTGAATATAGGTCGACTTGAATGTTAGACATCCCGAGTGGAAATTAGTCCTCCACCTACAAGACCGAAGGGCCCAAAGCCCCACCGCTCAGCCATAGAAAAATAGCCAAATGATCTGTAACTGAAAATGGTGCCTATGGCCGTTTCCTTTTGCTCGTGCCAGTATGGCTGTGTAATAGGGATTGACCCTTCGGTTTCAAAGGTCGACGGCTCAATTCTCTAACCAAGTAGTCTGAAATTTAAGTCCAAAAAGGAAAAGAAATAAGTTCGTGCCTATATTTATTTCTCCAAAGGCCGCAAAAGTGTTCATGTTGCAACTCTTGCTTCGTATGCCATCCGTTGTCACAAGACGGTCTGGGAGGAAAGCTGTGGGTCTTTATTTCCAGGTCCACACCAGATGATTAAACACCGACGGATCATGATTAACCAAAGCTATACTCAGAGACGTTAACTTCCTGGCCCATGCGAGAACTGGCATCAGGTCAATCGGCCTGGTCGACTGTGTCTTTGACAAACGAAACACCTTCCTCGCTTCAAGTCGTTTTAACATTGCTGCTTGATAGAAGGGATTTGCTTGGACCTACCACAACACGGAAGATAAAGAAAGTATTTAAATGGGAAAAAAAACTATGCTGTGTATTTAACGTAGGTTAGCCATGAAAGTAATTACGGTCACTTGTTCGACAACTGACCCGAATGGATTGACGACCAAGAATGTGAGATGTAACAAGGGACATTATTAACACGGACACTCCTGTTATCCCTACTGTATGTAACTACTAGTAACATGTAACAAGTATAAAAGGAAGAACTTCACGTAAAATGGATGTATAAACTTTGAGCTAACGCCACTTCATAACTGATGGCATACATCTGAGTTGTGACACAATGCAACAAGTGGTGAAAGGGTTCACCCCTTGTCACATTGTGTCACAACTTCTGCATCACTTGTCAGTGATTTTATTAATACTGACTCCCTCCCCTTTTAGCACCGAAGAATATGGAAATTATTTCGTTTTCTGTTTTAAATTCTAAATACCTGAAACAGTTGGGTTGCAGTAATATTTTATTGGTGTAATATTGCATGCAAATGTATAAAATATATTAGTCCGTTTAAAATATTATGTGATGTCACAAATTGTGTTACCCCATTACCCTCTCACACCACATCACTCATATGCAGTTCATGGTGAGCAGTATGCCATGCAGCTGCATTTCTTTTTTTTCCGTCAGTTATTCCATGCCAAACTATCCTAGTGCCATGTTTTTGTTGTTGCTTTTTTCATTCTGAGAAATGAGTATGTTTGTCGATTTTGTAAACTACCTGTTTGGGGTTGTAGCTTTCTGTGATTCTTACGGCGTTTAAAACTGAATCCAGTGGCTTAAAAAAACCTCATACCACGACTTTGTAGGATTCTGAAAAACTATCCATTAAAAATGTAAAAAAAAAAATGAGAAAAAAGACGATAAAATGTCAAATTCGTGGTCGGTCATTAATTATTTCCACGTTAGTAACGACTAAATATTTTAAATTGTGGATTCAAGTTTCTGTTAAAAAAAAGAAGAAAGTTGAAGTAGCAAATCACGTCAGGGAAGAAACAGTGGAGTTAAGGCTGACTGTCTTAATGGCCGACTGTCATAATCGTCGTAATTTTTTAGCAATCCTTATGTGCGCTAGTTGCTCTGGTGCCAATAGGCTGGTGTGGCCATTTAATGGGAACTGCCAACCCATCTAACCCCATACCTTTAAATAGCCTTTTGAAAGACCACCACCCACCGTGTACGCAAATCAGGCAACGTATTCAACTTTTGACCATAGTTCCTGCATTTGGATTTGGTTTTGATTTCAATACTCGACTGATTTAATTTACCGTGGGTGCTGCTTGTCAGGTAGGTAATACACTTAATCAGAATGAGCTTACTCCGAGAATATCATCCAAGGAGGTTTCCACGTCTGAAAAATTACATGGTAGTGACCCTAAAAACAACACTGCTGTAAGCAGTATCTACAACATCATTAAGCAGTTCTAAGTGCCGAATATTGGAAGCCATTTTCATTGAATCTGCCATAGTAATCAAACTTGAGGCTTACACCTATATCTTTTTCAAAATTTCTTTAAATAAATCTAGCGGAATTCTGCAACATATTCACCAGTTAAACGATGTTCAGTTTAAGTTCAGCATGGACAATCTTGTTAAATGTTAACCCTTTCACACTAACCTTTCGGATGTGATGATCTTTTCCGTATAATTCCTCGAGAAAAAACTTGTCACTGCATCGATATTTTGGCGAATCTTTCTGTTGCACAGTCACCATCCATGTCCACCACGAAAAATGCATTAGGGAGTTCGGGACAATAGTACTAGTCTTTAAAAATAAGCATTATTTTGAAATGTGTAGTTTTTTATTTTAAACTGGACAGAAATAATAAAAAAAAATGCCAAAGTGCTTGCTACCAATTGTTAGAGGTGACATTTAGTGGATTTAAATGTTAACTAGTAAAGATAGAAATATTCAAAACGCGAATGGGAATTTGTCCAATGACAAAATTAAATTTTACATTTTGGGTTAAAATTTAACTTACAAGTAGTCACCTTCACGGTAGGCCTTGGCTGTAGGAAGTGAGCTACTGCCGAGGTGCAGTGGCTTTACACTTTTTAAGGTCCAGTGCTAACGTCTTCACAAACAGGACATTGCTATCATACTGACCGAACTTTTAATGTCGGTAATCAGGACCAAATGATGCTGAACGATATTTGGCATCTTTCGTTATACGTTATTCTTTTGCTGTCGTCTAGTTTCGACAAGTTTCTTACTGAGTTTGGCTTGGTTACAAAGCTGCAAAAGTGATACGAATCATGCACACCTCAGACTTATGTATTGTAATACCAAGATGTTTGTGTATTTCCATCAAACCGTTGGACTTCCAATAACACTTGAATCAAATGAGGTGTGTTCCACAGCATTGCTGCTGAACCTTTTGTTGTCACTGGTAGATTGGTGATGACATCCCCAAAAAATATGACACCTTACACTTTTTTTTTTGGTTTTAGAAGTAACTAAACTATGTACTTAGAAAAGCTATTTCGATAATAGTCGTTAGATAATTTTCCTCTTTTTCGACGAGTAACAAATACGCATACTTAAAAAAATTTGGAACGATAAAACGGGCTCCAGCCAAACTCCTGAACATCCTTCACTGCCTGTTCCAGGATATGACCAGAAATGTTGGTACCATTTCACTGATCCTGTTACTCTGATCAACCGTAAGGCTTAAAGTCGGCTTATTGAGCTACGTTGGTTCTAATGTATGAAATATTCTCCTTACGTTTTTCCCACTTAAGTTTATACCGTATGCAACGATTTATGTGCATTTATTCAACGCATCAAATGACGTAGTCTTCAAAACTAAACGCAAGATAGTACAAAAACAGAAAATGTATGAATCCAAAGTAAATTGAAACAGGCATAACACAAACCCAATTTCGTTACCTGCATTTTACAGATTCATAATACAATTCATGTCACAATCCTCGAAACATTTAGAAAAATCCTTAGTTGACTCACAAAGAAAACCTATGCGATTTACAAAGCGAACCTGAAAAAATTCAGTACGTCTTTAGTATCACATAATTAGATTTTAATTAAATTGCTAATTAAGAAATTCCTTCTAATTTTCGTTGAAAGTGTTTGCAGCATCCTGGAATCGAAATGGACGCTTTCTAACAGAAATAATTCTGCTTTACTTTCGCATAATTTCGAATTTCTATAAATAATGTGGAAACAAAAACATGTGGCAATACCTCTTTTTGTAACCATTCTCCATTATTCTCCTAATAAAACATTCATTTCTTTACCTGCATTCTTCATTAAAGCTACTGTTACAGCGTCCTGTAAATGCAAATGTTACAGTTCAATGCGAAAATTTCTTTTAAAGTGTAGGTCATGTTGTGGTAATTTTCGCACCAGGATTACTGTGCAGTAACATAAATCGCATGTATGAAATCTAAATTTTGAATAACAATTGGGCCTTGATGAAATGATTCGTAACCAGACGTGTATCAGTAGAAGAATGCTCACCTGCCATGAGGGCAGCCCGCGTTCAATTTCAAGCTGATGCACCAAATTTTCATTTGGCAGAATAAGTGCAGGTTTAGTGGAGGGCCACATGAACCGAACGGAAAGAAGACAGAATTGAGGCTTTATGGTGTATCAACAGTAAGGTAATTAGTTCTAACATCAGCCACAGTGCAGTGGTACGGGTTGCCACTTTGCCAGTTTGTTGAACATTAACATTAAACTTTGTCAGAACACTATTTCTATTTCCCTTATTTTATTTGAAAGATTCACACAGTATTATCGTGGGATAGCATTCGGTGCTGGTATGGTTATTACTCTTAACGAAAGCACAGAATTTTTCTGGTATTTTGCACAACTAAGTGCCCATTTGAATAGGGGTGATTGGGGTGGGAGCACTCGAAATTGAGGGAAGACTCGTTGCCCCCATCGCCACAGAAGCTCTTTCTGAAAACACTCTCATAGTTAGATCTAACAAATGATCGGTTTACCAGGCTAGCAGTAGTTTTACAGAATAATTCCAGGGTGTAACAATGATGGGAAAACTCAACAAGAGAGTTATAATCCCTTAAAACAACATTTATTTCAAAATGTGTCTTTAGTGTTAAGAGCACAAGAATTGTCGCCCCATGTGCCGCCCTTAGGCTTGACCAACAAATTCTTCCAAATCGAGCGAAAGCATGAAATTTGGTACACAAGTCATTCTTAGCAGTACAACTCGAACCAGCCATGGAACCTCATGAAATACCCTCTAAAGGCCGCCAGCGTCCTCCATGCCTTCCCCTTGAGGCTTGCCCAAGAAATTTTTTGCAAATCCAGCTAAAAGCATGAAATTTGATACACAAATCATTCGTAGTAGTGCAAATCGAACTAGACCCCGTTCCACCTTGCTCCCTTATGGCTTGTCTACAAATTCTTGTAAATCAAACTAAAAGCATGAAATTTGGTACACAAGTCATTCGTAGCAGTACAAATCGAACCAGATATGGAACTCCCTTTGAAAGACACCCAAGGGCTCCCAACACCCCCCCCCCCCCATGTTTTCCGACCCTGTGGCTTGATCAACAAATTCTTGGAGATCGAGAGCTAAAAACATGAAATTTGGTACACAAGTCATTCTTAACAGCACAAATCGAATCAGCAATGGATCCCCCACAAAATACCTCTCCAAGGGGCCTCTGCACCCCCATGTGGCCCTCCATCAGACTTGATGAACAAATCCTTGCAAATCGAGCTAAAAGCATGAAATATGGTACAAAAGTCATTCTTAGCAATACAAATCGAACCAGTCATGGAAATCCCCATGAAAAACCCCCAAGGGCTCACTGTGCCCCTCCCCCACGGTTCCGTGAGGCTTGACCCAACAAATTCTTGCAGATAGAGCTAGAAGCATGAAATCATCTTCTTCTTACCATCACAAATCGAATCAGCCGTGGACACCCCCATGAAATACCCCCAAGGGTACCCAGTGTCCCCTCTGCCCCCTCCCTGATGCTTGACAAACAAATTCTTGTCAATCGAGGAAAATAAGAAAATTTGGTACATAAGTCATTTTTAGCAGTACGAATCAACACAGCCGTGCAACCTCCAAGAGGCTTGATATTTCATTCCGCTCCACCTGTAATAGGCCCAAAGCCTGTTTCCTAGTTTAATTTGGACTCAACTGACTTACATGGGCATGGGTGACTTATAGCTTGCTAGAAGTTTGGAACGTTAGGCTTCATTTTGGTTAGGTTGGAGAAATAGCAAAAATAACTTTCGAACACCATCGAAATTTACTGGTTTGAGGTTATATTGGGGGCTTTAGGGTTAAGCAAAGATTATAATTAAAATTGCCAAAAGGGTCCTTTGGGCGGTAGGGCTTCTTGTTGGGAGGGTTGGTGGGATTGGAGTGAATACAGAAATTGGAAAGCAAGCTGGAAGTGAACAGGCCTCGAGTAGTTACAATGGTTTTATATTTCAAATTTGACATGTAAAATTCGGTTTGATTACATTGTTAAAATAATTAAAGCACTTAAGAGCTAAGCTGATTACTAAGTCTAGGCTTAATTATTGTGAAGTCTACTGCTGGGAGAAAGCGTGAGTGGCACCATAATGCGAATATGATTCCGAAAATGGGTAAGCCGTGAATGACGTCACTACGCTACTTATAACGCAAATAAAAAAAAAAAAAAAAAACTATTATAGGCAGAAAAAAAAGTTGTCGAATTTTCAAAATGACAATCATTAAAAATAAATGCAAATAAATTTCAGCCTGCCTGAGTAGGGAATTGAGCCGTCGACCTTTGAGACCAATCTCTACCACTCAGCTATAGTATAAAGGAAATAGGATAACAAGCTAAACAGTAAAAATCATATACTAGAAATAACGGGGTACAGTTATTTACTCATTTTGTTACTCAGTTTATTTACTCGGCTATACTGATGCAACGAAAAAGAAACGGTCATATGAGCATTTTCTATAGACCTTTCACCATTAAAGCAAAGCGGTGGAGCTTTGCGCCATTTGTTCTTATACTGTAGGTCGACGGCTATTTTCCGCTCAGGCCGTCCATCATTCAAGTCCAAAAGGCAACGGAAGTAGGTGTGCATCTGCATGAATTATTCACTATCCGAACCCATTTAGCTTTCCGTCCTGTGAGTTCTACGGAAGTGTATGTATTTATAAGCTCGTGGTATTGCTTAATGTATAAAAGTTCTGAAGACTCACAATGGGTGTATTGAATAATTTTATTAATCAATGGTTTTCATCCTTGAAAGACATAATGCGCATGGCCATTGGTGTCATTCTAGGTATCAAGTCATTTAGTTCATAAACATTAGTTACTGAATGATTTGCCTAAATATCATAGGTAGTCAATAATTCACATAAAAGTAAAGCTTTTTCGGGCATATTGGAATAAAAAACAACATATAAGATTGGCAAGCTTGAAATAAATCGGATAATGTTTTGAAATGTTCTGGTGGGGCTAGACAGATAGATGGATAAACTCAAGAGGACGATAAGCTCCTTTCCTCAGGTTTCCATGGTGCGTAACTAAAACAACATACTAAAAGTACAAAATATGTCCTATAATTTGATATTTAAATAGGTCGACAATTAAGTACAGAAAAGTATGAATATGTGATATAGTTTCATATTTAATTAAGTCTACAATAATGTACAGAAAGCATAAATGTGCTATAATTCGATATTTAATTAAATCAACAATTATGTACACAAAAATTCAAATAAGTGCTATAATTCGCCATTTAGCTTCGTCTACAATTATGTACAGAAAGATATATACACTATTGTGTGCTATAATGCGAAATTTAATTAAGTATACATTTATGTACAGAAAAGTACAAATTGTACTTTAACAAACGTACGATGTGCGTGTGGGCGTGTACTTCTACTCCTCTTGAAGTAGGGCACCTATGAATGTGAGAGCAGTGCCAAATGTAAGATAACTAAATTGAGCGTTCGATAGGCCTATTTTCCTTGCTGTAATTTGTTATTTTTACCCTGAAATGCGCTGAAAACTGCTTTAAAAATTGCTCGAGACATAAAAGTTCAATCAGGCAAACTAATCAGAAAGAAATCAAGTAAACTATACGAAGCGAGGATCGACACCAATAGAATCAGGTAAAGTTACTGCTCAGGCAAACTTATTTAAAAAAAAACCCTTGACTGCAAACAAAAATCTAAAAGGACGGCATCTTTTACGTCATACTTACTAAAACTCCGTTACGGGGATGATGAAAGTTTTAAAAATGATGACATCGTATTTAGTATCAGCAACACTACATGTTTCAACCGGCTGGACGCACGATAAAAGCAAACCTATAGATTTAAAAGGTTGTCAACCGTTTGCTTTTCTGAAGCAGGGAGATGCGGAGATTGAGCTAGGAAAGCGAGCGATTTCCACATAAAGTTAATGATTGTTCTCTCAATCTTTCATTTGGAGCTACTCTCAGCTTAGTAAGGGCCTTACTTCCAGATGGGTCAGCGCATAAACATGCAAACAAACAAATAAACTGTGTGAAGCAAGGAACGACGCCAATAGAGTGAGCGAAGCAAACGATATTGCCAGTTTATGCTTAAATTCAACTACTACAGCATTATTAGGCCGCAAGACGAATTACTCCCCAAGCAAATTCAATTTTTACTTATAATAATTTCTTTAACAATAGTGTTTTGCTTTTGTTTCTGTCGAGCAGAGATCAATTTTGAAAACAAATCTTTCCCACTCTCAAACAATTGCAGCATTCCAATACCAAAGTAAAGTCCCAGAGTGCCTCCCAGATCAGACAAAAGTGAGAACAAAGTGTAGTAAGGCATTTCCTGTACAACGTAGATTCGGTTGTCTGGTATACGAATATCAAATTTTATTGTATTCCTATCATAACTGGGATGTGGCTCTTTTGTGACGTATTTGTACCACACTTGTCGACATTTTCTTGGACACTGACAGATTTTTTGATCGTTGAAATATGCAGTGATTAATTCTGTTCCCTTGATTCTGTAAATGTACAAAAGTTGCTGCAGTGTCTGGCAGGGTGGAACAGAACCTTTCATAAATGGCAGTCTGAAAAAAAAAAACAGAACACTGATTGAATTTTTGGACAACTTCTTAATGTACAGACAGAAACATTAATTAACATAATGGGTCGCCAAACTATTTTATTGACGGATTCAAGATCGAGAAAAAGCACTCAGTTAATGTCCTTCATGTTTAATTCCCATCTTAAGTTCTCAGGGCATTGCTCTAAAATTACTTCAGACGCCTTCCGACGTTTACTTATTGTTAACAGGTGCTTTGGCAAAACTAGCACCAACACAAAAGTAAAGTGTGGGCATTGAAAGTCTACGTGAGACCACTATTGGAGTATGCCAGCCCGTTTGGTCACCGCAGCTATTAAAAGACATCTACTTGCTGGGCTGGAATCAGTGCAGCGTACTTTCACTCACACATACCTGAGCTGCATTCGTTATCGGCTGGTGACAGGCTTCGTTGAACGGGACTAGAGCCACTCGAACTGGGCAGACTCAGATATGACCTTGCACTCACCTTTTAAATTGTTAAAGACCAACTTCCGATTTTCCTACCATTTTTTTCATTATCTCTCTTACTCGTGGGCATCATCTGAAATTGCAAAAGTAATCTTCCAGGACCGATTGTAGCAATTTCTTCTTTGTTAATAGGGTTGTTGACTGTTGGAATTCCTTACCGAATACTGTCATCTCTTTGATGACAGTGTCATCCTTTAAACGAGCGATCCGTGGAATTAATCTTGCAAAATTTGTACGACGCACCTACTAAAACGATGATCATTGGGACGGCGTAAGTGGGCAATCCCTTCCGTTACCACACCCATTAGCGGGTGAAATTGCTATTATTATTATATTATTATTAATGCCGCGCCACATATAGCGACATTGGAGCTAATATTAACCTTTTATTGCATACAGATATATGGCAAGAGGAAATTTGAATGCAATGGGCTTATTTGTTGCATTTAGCTATAAAGAAAGTTAAAAAGATTTAAAATTACCATTATCAGTTCTTTACCCACAACACGCCCAGAACATCACGACAATATATTTCAAAGTGTCAGACTTAGTAGTTAGCAAGAAATCTTTCTAAAATGTTTTTCTTCCGTTTAAATGTCAAAAGGTACAGTGACAATAACACGTATTTGTCTACCCAACAGATGTTTTCATCTTGATTTTTGTTGTCTCCTATTATACTGCGAGAATGGATTTCAATATTCTCTTTATTTTTACTGTCGCACAGTTATTTTTTGTTAATGGTTCAAATACACATTTTATAGCTTGACTACATAATTACACACTGCTGCAATTATTTTTTTTCCTATGGCTAAAACGAACGTTCATTTATGAAAAAGATATTGTGCAACGTCGAACGTTTGCATTCTAACATAAATGGACGGTCGCCAGATAGCAGCACCGTAGTGTTTACATCAGCACTAGCATGCTCCCCAGTTTTCTGGACACATGTTTTGAGGCCTGTAAACAATGTTTTGATGATCGTAAACAATGATTTTGAACAATTTTTGTCTCTGGCATGTCAATGTACATTCATAAAACGCTGACAACAAAGGAAATGTTACATCACATATAGAGAAGGAAGTTATCAACATCAATTGGTAGGCGTGCAGCATTCTTCAACGTATTCTGGATAAAGCTTTCTCTTCAATTCTTCTTCTGAAACCCTGAATTGGTAGTAGTGCCATCTAGTGGCAATTTTGTGAACCATGATGTCCGGTTCACAGGTTATTATGACTTTCGGTTGTAAGTGTAATAGACGAGGAGGAAAAACTTGTTACAGACAACATGCAACAGCTGTGGGTTAATCTCGTGTACTACTTAAATCTAGAAACAGGTAATAAATATTTAGTTTTCAAATACCTGCAAGGATTAGTCATATTGGCATAAATAATTTTTTCGATGCAACTTGCTAGACACTTTGCTGAAATGTCTCCATGTTCACAAGGATTTTGTTCAGTATTTCTGTAAACTACCTGTAGATATGAAAAGATTGTTAGACTGTTACAAGGTATGTATATTGTAAAATTGTAAAATAAAACTTACTTCAACTACTTGTAAGTCTGTAGAAAAGCCCAGCTCCGTAAAGAATATCTGATTCTCATTAGCAAGAACATATCGTTTATAATGTGGAACCAGCAAAACATCATCGGTAGAATGCACTGCACTTGCCTAAAACAATTTGTTTTATCATTTATTGTTTGCCCTCCGTAACATACCACAAAATAGCAACAGAAAACACTTAGACCTGAAATAAATTTTACTTGATTTATTTTTAAAGCTGTTCTTTGTATTTTAAATTAATTATTTAATCCTTTACTGTGCAACTCAACGCAAAATAAAAAAGGAATTATAGAAGCTAAAATACTTACATAGCGCTGAGTACGACCATAAAAAAAATGACCTACAATAAATCCATGTAGCCACTGGTATTTACTAACGTACGGTAAGGGTTCATCTGGAATTCAAAGAAAATAAGACGATTCCTCAGAAATTAAATGACTTATTTCGACACAGAGAAGTTTTCGGTAGGGTATTTTCGGTTTTTATCCTGTATATTATTGATGAATTATGGCAGATGGTTGTCTTTATTCTAAATCTAAATAGGTACTATATTTAAAAGCATTTAATTGTTAAGATTATTCGTAACAAATTTGAATAAATCTGATTTTCTGAAGTTACAAGCCAAAAATATGTACAACAAGAATAGGCCTACACAGTTTTATCCAGTATGAGTTTTATGCTCATACTGGATAAAACTGTGTAGACGAGTTAAAGTAAATTTGCCTACAAAACACAGTTTCCCTTGTAAGTTTTGTAAGTTCTGGGCAGGATTGATCCCGCTATGAGGTTAGGGAAAATAAGTCCAAACCATTTATTTGTATACCTTGTTGTTACCGCTATTTCAAATACCGTAAAGGCAGCCAATATTTTGGAGATCAACCATGGCCGAGACCTTGCCAAGTCTGAAGGATCTGTACGGGGACTGGTCAGGTCTATTGTTCAAAGGGTTTCAAAGGGTTTAACGAACGTTAACCACTCCTGGTCATCTGCCCGAAGCCCTAAGGCCCTATTGTCCCTATAGGTCTATTGTTTATTCCAGTACAATAATAGGCATGTTAATACTAGAAAATCAGTCCATATTCGTACACTCTTGCATGGTTCTTGATAGCTAGCTCAAAAACCTTGCTGATTCCTGCCTTTTAGGGGATCTCACGTTAAGTCGTGTGTATTCTTTCAAAAATTCCTAACATAACCCCATTTTAGCTTAGAACACCGCTAAATTCAATTTTTACCCCCGTTAATCATTTTTATATGGAAACTACTCCAACTAATTTGAGGACCACCAAACTGTCTACAAACCTTGATTTAGCTCAGATACTTGAGACAAAACGGAATTTATTTTCATCACTTCGAATAGGAAACTTTGTAAGACTTATCTTGTGCATAATGATTATAGTGTTATCATAATATCATGATACCTCTTTTTTTCTCATATCATCATTATTAATTGAAATTGTCATGACCAATAACTTCTTTAGTTTTTTACCGTCGATACATTTTGTACAGTTTCTTTTCTGTGGAAAAAGTGCAACTTTATTCCAAGCAATTTTGAGTTATGTTATATGTATTTTATCTTGTACGTTTGTATTTACACTACACGTTTTCATTGCTTAATATAATTTTATTGCACGGTTACCACCTTTAAGTCAAACCTATTACCTCCAGAAATTATTTTCCATGCGATAGAGATACATTTTACTGCCGACCTTTCTGCCTGCATTGTCGTTCTTCAGTCCCAAAACTAAATTTTTTTTATCTCATTGTTTCACCAATTTTTTTAACCATATAAAATTCCTGATGCAGTCTATTCACCATTTTTACAACAATGTACTCATTTTACAATATTGTTCTCTAGTTTACAGCATTGTAATGTTCAACTTACATTTTGTAATGATTTGACAAATTTAAATGCCGTTTGTTCCAATACTTCTTATGGGTCAATTCGACTTTCGCATCGACTTTCGGTTTCAAATTTCTCACAACGAGCTGACATCTGCTTTTATGGATGTATTTAACGATTTCTTTTTAGCCAAAATATTAACTTGTGATAATAGGAATTGAATAAATCCAATTATATATTAGCATTTTGCACATAGTTTTCAGTATAAACTGAAATTTAGTTTTACAAATATCACCGAGTTTGGTTTATTAACTTACCTGAATAACGCGAGTGTATTGTGGAAAAACAACCACCTTTGTGACTCGAGGCCTCAATGTTTAAAGGGTAGTACTCAAACCCTATTCAAACAATTTTATTAAAATAAATGTGGTTTACGGTAAAAAAATAAAAAACATTTTATTTTACAACTTTTAATGGCGCAGTTGAATTTTAATAGCCTAGGGAAAAAAGTGTTTTCATGTTTACATTTTTCAAAGTGTAGGTTTACGGAGAGCCTGGTGCACTAGGTTTTTATTGAAATTTTCCGCCTTGCTTCCCAAGGTTCCATATTCATTCCCATTCCTCTTTTCTTTCAAGTAAAATGTCCGCCCAAATTGGGACTTTTTCAGTCATCCATTATTAGAACCTGATCTTAACCCGGAGTCCAACTCTCCCGATATTATGCAAACCAGTTCAACTCTATTGTTTTCGTAATGCAGAATACAGTGACCAAAGGTCAGTATCGATAGGCCTACTATTAATTGTATTTTAACAAAGTTTTAACAAGTATTTCATCGAAAAGTCCAGTTTAACCACAACGTTCTAAACTTCATGCAATCATTTGGTCACCTAGCCACGCTCTTCAAGAGAGTCCAAAATAAATAACCATTATTAAAGTGAAACACGTCATAGTATGGCTAACTGTTCTATTTAGGCATAACTGAAATTAGTAATTTAGGGAAAGTCACCCATTCCGATTCTCATTTTCCCACCCAAACTGATGTTCCCGTTCCGTTGACATTCATGCAGAGTTTTTCTATGGTCCTGATGTGAAGGTCTCTGCAACAATTCGTATCAAAGTAGAGTTTACTTTCAATTTTAAACTTATTCCAAGTAACAGACTTCAGTACATGTCCCAGGGAAGGGTGGACTGATGGTTAGCACGACTATGTCATCTGCCTGAATTACCTGGTTCGGGCCTGACTTCAGTATCCTCTATTATTTTCGGGAGAAGTGCACTGTGATGCTTCGTGTTTATGTTGATAATGGCGTGTATGAAATCCTATGAATTTCTGGTTGGAATTACCTAGAAAAGGTATTTCTCCTACCGTCTGGTGTTGCTGCTTTGGTTGGAAGCATGACAAACTTCCAAAGTATGTGTCCCACTACTGTGAAATAATTTTAACTTACCTGGTTTAATAGCGATGCATATGCCATTGATAGTGTATATTTCAGATACTGATATATTCTTCAGTGGAGCCTGCAGAAAGTATTGAAAATATTACTGAACAACTTTCCGTTTATTCGACAAGAGAATTCATGGAATATCACAGTAATAATATCTGATCTACATGATTTACACGATCTAAGCAAATGTCAATATCATTGCTCAAGAGTTGTACTGATTTGTTACACTATCGTGAAGGAAGATTTCTTTAGGCCGAATGTAAATCTAGAGTAAACCTTACATCCCTCTACCTGACACCATTAAAACTCCCCATTGGTACTTAGTAAAGCCTGCAGAAGCTAGATTTTTGTAATCTCACAGTTAGGACTATGAACCTAGCCTTTCCTGCCCATAACAATTTTTATCATTTGGATTATCGAAGTATGTTCTGCACTGTCAGCAGTAAAATTACTTTAATATAATAATAATAATAATAATAATAATAATAATTTTATTTGCATCACAAATGCTCGAAGCTTGAATAAGCTTGTTTGAGCAGCAAATACAAACATTACATTTCAATAAATAACATAAATCATAAAAATCTACATACAATCAAAAACTTTCAAATAACCTAATTCGCTTCAATTTAACAAATAATTATTAAATATATATTAAAAGAAATACCATAAATAACTTAAATTAACTCAACAGCCCGTTTTATTATTTTAATATTTTCATGATAAAGTTTTTATTTTCTATTTAATTATTTGAAAAAAAAAATAATTTTTTTAACTCTGGTTTAAGTTTACAAATGCTGTTTTGTTGTAATAATTCTTGTGGAATGTTATTAAAAATCTCTGGTATATAATAGCTTTTGTTTCTTTTTCCATATTTATTATTCCATCGTGGTAAATTATATCTAATTGCATTTTTTCTTAATCTTTGTTGTTTTTCAATATTAAGGTTTTTATGTTTATTGCAAAAATAATTTTTTGTAATTATGATTTGATCTCTTAATTTTATTATCGGTAAAATTTTTTGTTGTATAAATATATCTAAAGTTTTAGATTTATTTTTGCTAATTTCCTTTCCAAAAAGAACTTTTATTATTTTATTTTGTATCTTTTGTAATCTATTTATTACATAGTTTGAGGCCAGTCCATATACTTCAATTCCATATCTAAGTTGGCTTTCAATCCATGCATAATATAGTATTTGTTTATTTTTTTCGTGTAAAACATCTTTTATTAAGTATATTCTCGAAAGTAATAATCTAAGTTTTTGAATAAGTGTTTTTACGTAATAAGATAATAATAATAATAATAATAACTTTATTATAAATTACAATTAAATTGCAATCCTCGAAGCTTTTTGCAAAGCTTGTTTGAGATATAATACATCTTTTTCAAATAATTTAATACATGTTTCATTATTACGTCTGACGCCCTCACTGGCAACACTGTTTCGTATATACATACAATATATCAAGATACATAGTTACACACAATTACATTACACCAAGTTACATAAATACATACTTTATTTTACATAAAATTACTTTATCATTATGATTTATTAGGTCTTGTCTATGCTGTATCTTATATTAATATTGGTTTTTCATAATGTGAGTTTTTAAATTTGTTTTAAGTTCATTCAGATTTGCAAAGGTTAACATGTTTTCTGGAAGTTCATTAAATAGTTCTGGTATATAACATGTTTTCCTCTTTTTCCTTAAGAATTATTCCATTGTGGCATTTCATATTTTCTTTTACCTCCACGCAATTTACTAATGTTTTTTGATAATACTTTATGTTTATTGCTATAATAATTTTTTATTATTATTGTATAGTTTTTTAGTCCCCTTATTTTAAATAATTTATTTTCTTTTAATAACTCAATTGTTTTCCTTTTCTTTTTATTGTTCCCAAATAATACCTTCACTAATTTATTCTGAACTTTTTGTAATCTCTCAATTATATATTCTGTAGTATTACCCCAAATTTCTATTCCATAATTTATTATACTTTTTATCCATGCATTATAGATTATTTGTTTCTGTTTAACATTTAATATGTTTTTGAGTTTATATATTTTTGGTATAAGTTGTCTTAATTTTTTTATAATTCCAGTTATATGTTCTTTAAAGTTCCAATTTTCATCAATTATAAGTCCTAAGTATTTGTTATAATATATAATAATTATAATATTATATATTATTATTATATATTATTATTATTATAATAATATATAATAATAATATATATATAATAATAATAATAATAATAATAAATTTAACCACCAGGAGGCGGTAAGGAATTGGATGAGGCGCAAGCCCACTAACACCAATCCTGGTCAAGTTAAGGGTTTAGGATCTGAGAAGCCTGAGCAAGTGTAATTGGATTACATCTTTTGTGTGGAGACATGTCAGGTCTTTTTATAAACTGGCTAAGTGATGCTGAATTCAGGCTTTGTCGAAGATGGTGGCTATACGATCTCTGCAAGTAAACCATTATTCAATGATGCGGCTTTTTTTAAGTTACTACATTTTCTAAACATGATAGATGCAACATACACTAAACTCCTCAACAACGTTTCTCTTCAGAGATCGAATTGCAGCAATTACAGCATTGGGATTACATGAAGTACAGAATGTGAAAACAAAATCCAAAAGGAAAAAAAAACGTGAAGCACAAGACAGACTCAAGTGGACTATGTTATCCATATTCCATGATAGTAAAAATATTTTGGCAAGTCCTCGTGGTGGAAAACCACCAAAATAGGATGAACACTTTGTATTCACAGACTGACTGTATACAGGATACTCTGTATGCTATCCAGTGTTGGGTTACCAATATAACTAACAGTAAAAGGGTAAAAGACGATAGTGTACTCTGTCATTTTTTGTAACTGAGTGGGACTTCCAAAGCTGCAAGGGGCATTGGGGTAGCTTAAAGTTGAACGGAATTAAAATATCTGTCGACTAAGATTGGTTAACACAAATTAAAACTGGACATTGCGCAAACTGTCCCTTGTGGTTCATGTTGATAAAAAAATCCTCTAGGACATGGAAGCTGTGAATTTTACAGTCATATCTGGTGTACAACAATGGAACCACATCTTTTACATTCTGCCATCAACCGAATAGGCTACAGATCACTAGCCGGTACTTCTGCCCAAATGTCACTCAGCTCTTGCCTACCACACTGTGTTGTAACTAGGAAAAGGAAACTAATCATTAAGCGAGAGTAAATTGCCATGTAAAGTAGCTCAACTCTGCTGATGAAGTTTAATCGAACTTGCAGTGAAGCTAAATTCGTCTGTTTCATGTTGTAACTTTCTGATACATTTAGTTTCATTCCCCTAACATGTATCATTCTGCCTAGATAGGGCATCCACTTAGTTTAAGGAACCATAAAATACTTTTTTTTTACCTGATCAAAGGAAACATCTACTTTTGTAATTTCAATTTTGGACAGGTAATAAAAATCTTCAATAGTGTATATTTCCAATGGCAGATCATCTGATTCGTACAGCGAACCTTCAATATATCTGTATATATCATCATCAAAGTATCTGTCGGGGCATATCAGCACCATAGGGTAAGCAAGCGTATCATTGTAAGTATAGTATGTTGAAACAAGAGAAGGGTTAGTCTTAAAATAGTTGATCCTATCACAACACTGGTATATGCAAGCTACAACAAAGGCACAGTTCACTGCTACCCAAACATACTGTATCCTTAAATTAGACTTGGTTCCTGTTCTCTTCACTTGATAAAGTAGCCTTTTATTTTTTGCTGGAAGCGGATATCCACGAAATATATAGTTATTCCTCATTTGATTTTTGTATCTGCTCAGGGTCTTACGTTCAGATGTCTTTCCTATGACAGAATTTTTAAAACATGATACCAAATTAGAAATTATATCAGAGACAAATCTAATCATGTGAAGAAGAGAAAACCCAAGTAGTAAGCCCAGAGCACTGCCCACGTCAGATAAAAGTCCAGAAATGCTGTATGCTGCCTCTTCTTCTAAAATCTGAGTATTATCTTCTGCCGCTAAAATTGTTATCCTGTTTGTAGAAGATTTATAATACCGGTGACTGCCAATTCTATGAATAACTTCGTGGCACCTTCTTGGACAATGGCAAGTAGCCAAGTTGTTTGCTTGCAGAATAGAAAGAGTTGCATTCATAATTTTTACTAATTCATCTGTAGTTGAACATAAGGGGGCACCAAGAGGATGCTTCATATATGGTAAACTGCAAATCAAAAGGCAACATATTAAAGAAAAACATGAAAAACGAAATTCTTGCCTACGTCAATCATTGAATCGATGGAACGTATCCAAGTTGCCCAAGTATGCCATCAGCATGTACACTGATGGCAAGGTCGCCATGGTGGTGGAATTCAGAAACTCGTAGGTATTTGCAGTGCCTAACATAGTCTTGGAATTTATTGTTAGTAGGGATACTATGGTCATGAACAAGGTTGATATGAGAGGAGGTGGGAAGGGGAGGTTGAGGAAGGTTTGGTAGTTTTGGATTTGGTGTAAAAATTTTTTCCAGAAATGTTTGGTTGGCATCCAATATTGTTGTTGTTGTGCTGGACCAGAGAATTGGTGTAATGTCCCAACTTAAAGTTATGTTTATGAGATCGAGGTCATTGTATCAGCCTTTGCTCACTCTATCCAGTGTAAGTAGTGCCATGAATTGGGTGGTCACAAGGCCTCTGGTAAATTATATTTTGTTGCAGGTTGTCAGGCAATTTAAAACTATCTTGTCCTGGTTTGTGGAACATGTATGCTCTATTTTAGGTTCTGGCGGTTTATACTGGCTAGTATGATATGCTGTGTGTGCAAATTAGACTATAGGTCCTCTATGGCCTAATTACCCCTCTACTGATTGATAGGCTATAGTATTGCATGTTGTTAGTTGTGGTGGGGAAGGGTGCTAGATGATTTCTTTGTCCTGTTCATCCAATGGATATTTAGATATGCCAGATTTGTGTTAAGTGGGTAGCCACTGGAAGAAATTTGTAGAATATGGAGGCACATTAGGAATTGAGGTGGGGTCACTGCATGGTGTGAGCAACCACAATATGCACGTTGTTTTCGATACTGCTTAATTGATACACAGAGTCCACATATGAACAGAACGAAGTACATGTAATAGTTTAGGGGCTTACGGAAGTGAAGAAACTCAACCTGATTGTCTGAGTTAATAAAAAACGTGATGATAAAAACAGTTTCCATGGTGAAATAAGATAGGGTGTTACCCTTTAAAACAGTTTAAGATCTTTTCACGTAATGTTTTGGACAGATGCTTTTATATCACAAAAAATACAGATGCAAACATATTTTCGTTGCCTTTTGATTTAATGTCAGAATGCCTGAGCGGGAATAGAACCTTTGACCTTTGAGACTTAAGTCCGAAACTCTACTACTAAGCCATACTGACATGGCAAAGGTCGACGATTCAATTCCTGTTCAGGCAGTCTGACATTACAGTATAAAAGGGAACGGGAATAGGTTTGCATCTGTATTTAGTTACCTTCTATTGAGCTGATTTGGCTTTTCGTCCAATTTATTTTAAATCCAAACCATAATCATGTATCACACTCATGTTTATACATTTCAAAAACGAGTTATACAAATACATAAAGAATTTCTTACCGACATCGTACTTCAGATTTTTCTATAACTTTAGTTTCGATGCAATTGAATATACACTGGACAACACGGTTGCTTTTATCGCAAGGGGCTTGAAGAGTGTTGCGGTACACCACCTTAAACAAATTCAGTAGCAATGTTAGCCTTCTTAAACATTAATATTAAGCTAGAGTTTAGTTTGTTTCTCAATTCATTTACTTCCTAACATTACTATCAGCTTACCTGCTGCATGTGTACAATTTTAAGGGCTATTACATCATCCACCCATCCGTCCAACCATCTATCTATCTACCTATATCTTAATCTATCAATCTATCCCTCTATTCTACTTGGTATAGTAAGGCTTCTCTTTTTCAAAGTACGCACGCTTCACTTTTCAAATAACAGTTACGCTGTAGCATTGTAACACAATCCAGCACTCCTCGTTAATAACAGAATGCTTCATAAGCTCATGTTATTACAGAAGTTGGTTAACATTGATACCTTTTAACGATGTTAACCAACTTCTGTAACAGTACGAGCTTATCAAGAGTTCTATTAGAAACGAGGAGTATTGGAGAGTGTTAAAGCACGGTGCTAGTGAATAATGGACTAGACAATGCTACTCAGCCGATCGTTGTACTACAAATTTATCTAACTTAAAGATATTTTAGTAAGTTCTGTTTGTCACGCAATGGTAAGCTGGTGTACAGAGGAATTGAAGCTTTATAGCACGTCGACAGCTAGGTCATTAATGCTAACTTCAGTTACAGTGCAGTGGTCCGAGGTGGCACTGTGCCAAACATTACAAAGATGTTAAACAAACTCCAAATCAAGATCTTACCACATAACCGTACTTACAGATCTTACTACATTCCTTCAAAAATAAAGTAACTCCGGACAGACCAATCGCTCAACTAACTTGCTAAGTTTCGTGTAACATGGAAACCGCGATGAATCATCATGATGGTGATGATCTGCTAGCACATTGTGGAGTGTAAGTGGCGGCGACTCCAATCATATTTTTTTACATGGGGAAACAGTCAACGTCTTAAAAATATTCGGAAAAAGTGTACTAAAAAATTTTAGCCAAATTACGCCTCTGGCAGCCTCGTCTGGAGGGGCACTTGCTACCTAACCTCCAACCTCTGCTGCGGCCATGGCTACAAATTAAAAGACATCAAGGCTTTTGAATCGGTCAAAAGGTGGTTTTAAATAAATCAGTTATGTTCCTTCACTCCCCACGTTTGGTAGGGATTTATTTCTAAGTATAACACCCTTCAATGTTGGATAGTTCTTCTTCTTAAGGCATGTTGTCTGATGTGGCATCATACTTGAAGTAAGCAACTATCAAAAACTACACTAAACTGTTACTGAAGGAATAAACAGCTACTAAGAAAGAAGAAAATACCAGTATTCAGGATGGATAGAAGGCTGCTTCCTTAAAGATCGTTGAAAGCAAAGATTGTGGCTGGTCATTTCTCAAGCTATCCGTTGTTTAGATTCTAACCGAAAACATATCCTACCTGGCTGCAGATGTTCATTTAGTTTGATGTTCTAGATGGTGAATGGGATATCTATATACCCATTACCAGAGAACTACAGCTTTCGAAATGCAAAAAATAAAATAAAATATATGAGCCCTTTCCAGTTTTGACGAAAGCTGTTGGTGATAAACCTTTTGCTTTGGATGACAGAAAGCGACTTATAAATAAAGAAGTTAGTGTGAAGTCCTGCATTCGAGTCTCAGTCGATGCATTTTTTTTCTTTCTTTCTCAGATTGGTGTATCTTGTTTTCTCACAAGGCCACTATTTGTTTCGTTACCATACCAACAATAAACAACATGTTTCAACTCATGTGGTAAACTATGGGTTGCTTTGCTTAGAATGAATTCTGTTTAATCAACTAAGAAATATTGAATGGAATATTTGTGCATTCTTTTGACACAACTCTTTGCCTAGAAGCGTTTAACCTAAAATGTTTAAAAGACAGCAGGAAATTAAATTTATTTAGGCATACATTGTTCAGCTACAAAATTGAGTAATTTTTGTAGCATCTTCTCGTAGAAAAACTACGCTGCTAAATCAACACAGGAGTGGATTACCAGTACGATATGTTTAGCTTGCAAAACTTGTCATTTTTACAACTTGTTACAGTCATATAAATTTCGTTTAAACCAACAAGGCTGTGAATTAAATTAGTTCTCTAAAAGTCTGGTAATGTTCAAAATTGAGCCTTTTCAGCCTTACAAGCATTAAGTTGCTTCGGCTGACTTAAGGCTCGAAGAAATTAAAAACAAAAATTATAAAAAAAAATTATAGTTAATGCCTTCATTTTTTTTTGCTAAAATAAATTCCCTTTTTTACTACATTTTGTTGCGTAAAGGTTTCTTTTAAAATAAAGCACAGAATTTGCTTTGCTTATGCCCACATATTTTTTTTGTAGCATTTTAACCCTCAAATATGGCATTTTTTGCACTGTGGGAAAATCGGGTTACCCCTGGGAAAAAAATGTCAATTAATCGACGCAAAGAAATTCGACCCAACCTACACTTCATCATGTTCTTTATCTCCTTGGTGAAGCCATAATTTTCATAGCTGCATTAAGTTGCGAATTTTCGACACATTGGGTAACTTCCTCGACCTTTAAGTTCATGTTTCAGTATTAACATAATTACGAGCCTTCCAAAAATGTTATTTAGGTTTTTAATGTGTAAATATAAAGGAGCTAAAGGAACACGAAAAAACAGTTATTACTTCTGTGAATCTCAATCCAAGAGTCAAAGACATGTTTGATGAGAGTCTGTAGCCAACTAATCTGGGTAAATACTTCAAAAGTACGTGGTCACCAGTATCATGTAATATGACCTAAAAACGAAATACAAATACATTCAGAAATGCCATGTCTGAAAATTGTACATGATGCAAGTTGTACAGGCCAGCGTTAAAGTCTTAAGTCATCAGAACATAATGCAAAAGGTACAACGTGGTCGCTAACAAAGACATTTGATTTAAATTTTAAGTTATTTGAGGCATTATTATTTTGCTCATATCATTTATTTACTAATAATTAAAATTTAAATTTTAATTCTGATGCTTTGTTAGTAGTGATATAGGCAATGGCTGCAGACAAATTTATAATTTAACAAATTAATCAAAGTGCTTTCTTCAAAGATTATTATAGTGACGACTAGGAAGGAGATCACCAGAGTCATTGATCCTATGCTTACCCGATTCGTCACTGTTTTGTAAATTTTACTTACAACGCGAATTTGTTATCGTTCGTGATATTTTAAACTGACTTACAACCTTTGAACCAGCCTGTTTTTACTGGTTTATTTAATTTACTCAGAAAAGTACTTACTCGGATGTTTTTTAGTTCGTGGTTAATCGTAGTCCATTGCAAGGCTTTAGAAGTACTTGTTGGGAGATTCAGGGCTTTTCCTGTAAATTACAGTTCAAATGACTTGTGGTATCACGGTATGAAAGTAACAAAGAGGATCCTTTTCTATCGCATGTTTTGAATCAAAACACTGAACACTACTGCAAAAAATGTCCTACTATGAATTCGTCTCACACCATTTGACATTTTATACTGCTCCAGAGAGGTACTGCAGGTCATACTAAATAACGGTCTCAATACACTCTTGTGAAACTGGTTTCGTAACACAAAAAAATTTGCAATATTTTTAAAGAAGAAACAAATCAGCAAAACCTATCAATAAAAAGGAATGGACGTTGGAGATATTATTGACAACAGGTAGTAGTAGATGGAATGGCATTTATAGAACAGCCCCTTTTGAATAGACTTCCAATAAACCCATGATTTTTGGTATTACCGTTTACTTCTAATATGACCTTTTTTTGCAGGCTTTTTTCTTCAAGGTGTGGGGAGGTAGGTGGAGATGGTGGTGGTTCACCCCTCTCCCTTTACACTGATGTGCTTTTTTATGTGGTTCTTTTATGTAAGTGTCCATTAAGATAAGCAGCGCATAGCATGTCTTTTCAAACATGTCGTACCATATACCCCTGCATTTTGAGATCCCACCTGCACATAAATAAGTCTTTTTACCGCTTGTTTTGTAGGATGTAAGGAAGGGAAATGCTGGAGCTGTCTGTTCGATCGTAAATGGGCTGGTGCAAAGCATATCCATGTAAGCATGTCGTCCAGAGAAACAATGCTTTCGGGCTCCACCATTCCTATTTGGAGCTTTTTATATTGCAGAAAAAAATTCTTGCAGGACGTATATATATATCCAGAAACCGGGTCTTTTTTCAGAAACGATGATGCACGAATTTTTTCATCAATGTTGACGCTCGCTCGTCATGTGGGCTGCTCGATTAGTACCGTAAATAAAATGGGGAAACGATCTAGTTCACCCAATGGTGGATGTAAATTGCGTGGATAAACTGTTGTTCTTCATGTCAGTCATGGCTGCAAAGAGCGAGGTGATGTCCAGGTTCGAGCACCAGAAATGCAACGTTAAGTATTTCTCGCAAGAAGAAATGGAAAAATTCTCTGCAGAATCCTTGTGTGGTAAACCTTTCTTGCTGCGATTGTGGAGGGCTTGTTTCTTCCTGCGATGAATTTTTGTTGCACGATAACTGATGCAATGGACAAAGGCCCCTGGCTGGATAAAATCAAGTTTGAGAGTATGTATTACTTCGAAGTCTGTTGGAAGTATTTCCTCGATTTGGAAAAGCTCGATTTGGAAAAGCTCGATTTGGAAAAGCTCGATTTGGAAAAGCTCATTGTGGAATTGTGATTCGTACCACAATTTCACGTTCGTTTAATATTCTTCCAATGAACATCAAGAAGTTTTGCCACCAGAATATAATAAAAGGAACCAACTAAAAGAAGTAAAGAAGTAAAACGTGATTATGCAGTGGTTGACAAGAATATTTTCGGTGTCAGTATTGCGAAAAAATGCTCGAGGAAAAATAATTAGCAACAGAGGCAAGAAAGACTTCAGGAAGAAAATGCAACGTAACCTGCAAATGTGTGGTGAGACGTACTCAGACGGCCTTGCATATAAATCAACAACATGGAAAACAACATGGAAGGAAAATTAGAGAATCGCCAAAAAAAGTCCTAAATTTACTTTTTGTAAACCAAAGCCCCGGTTGAAAAAAAGGAATAATTTCTCGAAAACAGGCAAATTTCAACTCATTGTAAACAACGCCAGATCTTTAGGCGTACCAATATTAACGGAAACCTGAATTGAATAGGCCTTGTCAATTTTCGAATTGAAGGCCAAGACGGAGGCGAGCGATAATACCAAACTCAAGAAAATGGGCCTGTTCAGTTTGGATTTAGAAGGGTTTGATGTTGTGCACGATGCTGTCAACAGCTGCATCTTAACTTTCATGAGGGAATTTAAGTCGGATGAAGGTGCACTGCGAGTAAATTGATTCTGTTGGAATGATACGCGGACAGACATTGGAATCTTATAGAGCAGAGCTGATGTCTTATGATGAACGTAAAAACTTAAATCGGGTTAAACTTTCTCTTTGAAAAGGCAATGGAAAATACGAAAATACAGAAAGCGTGTTTCAATTCCCACTTGGCTTGATTCTGTTTGAAAATTTTGCCGATATTACACTTCAACGTTACCCCAGACACCGTTAAAAAACTTGGAATTGTGTGCACGAAAGTAAATTTATAGCACGCTCGATATGGTTCACCCCTCATCCTGGAACTTATGTCGGAAAAGTAAAAAAAGGTTAAAAATCTAGCCTAGATACGTCCCATACTCTGTAGGAATGAGCTGCATGGCTTGACATACTGAAACAACAAGTTTTTCCAATGTTTTTTTTTTTCGTCTTCTGCGCAATTTCACGATGGCCCCTCCACCTGTCAAAAAAGCGTAAAAGCACAAAAATAAGAAAGTAAACGTACTGGAGATTTCCACGTTAAGGAAAGGAGAGCACGCACAAAAAAAACCCACCAGCACTTCCCCTTCTTCGTATCCTAAGGAATGAGCTGTAAATACTCACTTGTGTACAGATAGGGCATCTGAATGCAGAAGTATATGGCACGACATGTTTGAAAAGACTTGTCTTTTGTTTCTTATCTTACTTGACAGTTATATAAAAGACCCACATACAAACACATAAAGGGAAGGGGGTGAATCACCTGCACTTCAACCCCCCTCCCACACCTTATAGAAAAAAAAATCATGCAACAATAAATTCATACTGGAAGTAGGCAGAAACATGTTATAGATTTTTGAATTATAGACATAAAAAAAGCAAGGTCTGTTCAAAAGGGACTGTTTAACTTCACTCTACTAACTTAACTTAACTTCTACTACTTCAGGTGCTTTTCAGTCTTCATTTTAATTGACTTATACATGGTTTCTTGACAGTCCTATGTCTAACCTCTTAAGTTATGATTCAATAAAGATGGAAATACAAAACGTCTTGTGTATGTGCATTGTGTATTGGCAAGGAGCTCCTTCATTGATATGGGGGAGATGTGCCCTACCCCCTCAGAGGGAAACTTTTAAATTCTCTATAAATGGAGGTCAAGTAATATATATATACTAATGAAAATGCTTTAAAACAGAAACTATTAATATAAAATGTCATTGATAATCTCAGACACACACGGTATGACGACCATGTAAGTGTGCAAATATGGATCACTTCCAGTTTCATTATTCCGGCTCTAACAGATTGAAAAAGGTCGGACAAAAAGACAACTAGTACGTTCGATGTTCTCTACTGCATCAAATTAAGACGCTGTTGATATGTCCACTAAAAGATAAACCAAAAGCCACTACCATCCACCCAACAAATTGTAATAATAAAATGAACATTAGGGACAATAAAACTTTAATATTTCAATATGATAAAGAACGTTAGACTATTTCGCCCATTCCGACAGTTAGAGCCGAAACTGGGAAAGGTGCATACTTATTACACACTTGTATATGGTTGCCATATTGTACAAGGTTGATAAATGTGCCTGAGCACTGCACACTCATTCGTGGCTAACTTACCTTTTTTTGTTGTAAAGCAAGTACCCACAATAGTAAGAATATCCGATATGTCAGTCTCATTTGTGTAGCTCTAAAAACAATTTAGTCACAGTTAATAATTGATCAACCAGACAGAAAAAGAAATATTTTTAACTACAACCCTGGAACTTTTCTACAGTTATCAGTAGTAATATAACGATTGAAAATTGCTATCACACATTTCATTACTCCCAACCCAAAACAAACAATAATGGATTTTGGGTCTTTTGGGTATTCTGGAAATTTTGGGCCCTCTGATACTTGGACCCGGGTGCATTGGACCTTTTGCACCACCCCTAATTATAGCAGTAGACTGACTACCTAAAAAGCAATATGATAATTTTCTTTTCAAAATACATATGAATGTTTTCTAAATTTTTACTTAATTTATTAATACGCTTCAGAATTTTAAAAAGTGTACTGAATAAATCTAATATTTTATGTTTTATAAAAACTGGATAAATAATTTAAATACATCGAATTGTATATCACTGTTTGGCAGTCTTAAAACCCTAACCATCGCTAAGCTATCTCTGAACTGGGTCAAACATTCAGCATTAGGCTTGTATATAATTTCCGATTGCAGGACACGATTTTCGGAAAAAGAGGTAAGATAAGAAAATGTTTATTTGCCTTAGCAAAAAGGATGTACAATGAGGCATGCCAATTACATTGGTCCTGTATTAAAAATAAGTACATCGAATTACCCCCTTATAAGCACCTGCAGTCAATGAACAAGGTAACATACAATATACAATATTAATATGCAATAAAACAATAAACCAATATGGGTCGTATGCCAACCAAAATAATAATAAGCCAATATAATAAACCACAATACAGAGAATAGGCCTTTCACTTAAGTTAAGGTGGCTACTCATCACTAGACAAAATTCCTCCTAATGAACTGATCAAGGTAAACAGGCCTAAGACGACTTTTAAACGTCCCCAAGGTGGCAGAGTTCATCACTATTGGTGGGAGAAAATTCCAACAGTTTACAACTCTAGCTCCGAAAAGTTCTTCCTGGCATCAGTCTTGAAATTACTCACGACAAGCTTCCAGGAATCCCCCCCCCCCCTGCGTTCACTCATCCAAACATCGTTGAAGAAGATTGTGTAGTCAACATCAAGTTGGTCATGCAGAAGCAGGCAAGTCAAATTTAGGTCCAATCTAAGTCTCTTTCTTTCGAGGGTGTCCACTTACAAAATTTTAGTCTAATTTACTGTAATTTCAATGTGTTTAGAGGTACGCACTTTGACTCGGTGTCACTGAGAAATATGACAATTAGCATTGTTAAGTCATAATTTTCAGTAAAATCATTTTAACTGAATTCTTTGGTCGCAACCCATTTAAAATATCATTAAAATAGCATATCATCACCATTTCCATCTTTCACGAGACTTAGCGCCATCAATTGGGCGACGAGTCTTTCCTTCTGTTTGCTTCCTTCTTACAGACTCTGGTTCGATCCTGGTGATGGGAAGTGTATATATGGGTTTTTCAGCGGTTGTTTCCCGCCCATTGCACGACGGTTTGCTCCGGGTACTCCGGCTTCCTCCCTCCTGTGGCAAAAAATAACTGAAACGGTGGAGGTTCCTTCCACTGAACATCTGCCACTTGTGCATTAAAAATGCTGTATAGCTTACCGGCTGACACCTATTATATGGCGTTTTGTTTAACATATCTGTTATGAGTGAGTGTGGTTGTATTGACATAGCTGTCAAAGTGCCTTAAACCCTCAACCCCCAAATACAATTCCACTATTGTAGTAAACCTGTGCCTCTTTTCTTCTTATTAAAAAAACAAATCAAGTGACTTAACATTTGTAGTCCATGTAATAGGGTACATACAGTGGGGGACTAAAAAATTACAGTGAAGAAAATCCTTATTGTGTTAGGTGGTGCATGCAAACATTAGAAAATAGCATGCACTTTATGTTGTTATTAGGTACAGAAATGGAAGCATTGTTGCACACGTCAAACGTTTTGTCCATCATTCTACGTACAAACGGAAAATGCTTCCAGAGACAGTGTTGCAAATCAGCAGTGTACATGATTATTAACCGCTATTTAATCAGCCACAACCTGTGACAAATACTTGCAGAGTACTTACCAAGATAGCCGTAGTGAACAAGATTTTATTTTTTGCTGGATTCTTTGAGATGTTCCAAACATCATACATTGTAAGTTCTCCATTCGACAGCATCAGCAACACATCTTTGTAATTACCATTTACTCCAAACATCTGCTTCAATAGATATGGATTCACTGCTGGTAAAAATTGATCATTACTTTCTGGACAGACGGTAATTGCAGGATACGAAATATTGTTTGTAAATATGTACGATGTCTTGATATTGGATGGGTCTGCGAAGTAATACGAAATTCGATTCGTGCAGTGATAAATGGCAAAACCAAAAGCTGCACATGAAACCAACAACCAAAGTGTTCGAGCCCACCAAGATGATTCTCTGTTGCCAACATTCTGAAATCCTGATAAGTCATGCCACATTTTTTGATCTTGTGACTTGCCCTGTGAAGTTGTTTCGACGTAAATTAGTGCCTTGGATCTGTTAGGTGGAAGGTTTCCTGATTTGGAATGTCTGTTAAAGAATGAAAATAGCTTAAACCCGACGTTTACTTCAATTTCCAAAATCTGTAATCCACAAATTCCAAGCCATAGTCCAAGAGTACCACCCACATCGCAACAAAACATTAGGAAAGTGTATCTGAGCTTTTCTTCAGATACTTCGATTTTGTTATCGTGCAGACTAATCACCAACGATGTCTTCCAATCTTTACGGTCGTAACTGGAACCTCTCTTGAGTATGTAGATCTCTTCATGGCACTTTTGGGGGCATTTGCAGTACCTCTGGTTTATAGTACTTGTAATATTAGTCAATAAACCTAAAGTCATTATTATGTCTTTAGTTGACGTGCACAAAGGATCTGCTGGAAATTCGTGCATAAATGGTAATCTGTAACCAAATAAATGTTGTTTTTATGGCAGCAAAACTTACGTGTGCATCATAAATACAAATAAAAATGATTAATTTCAAGAATTTACATGAACATTCAATCATTACGTTGGGAACAAAAAATGAATAACTCTTATTCTTACATGTAATCCAACATTTTACCAGATCAGGAGCACAGCTGTTCCTTTTAATTTTTGGCTAATATATTGAAATTAAAATTGAATATTTGCCATAACACAGCATCAAGTCATCTTTGAGCTATAAACCGACGGATTTGCAGTCACATGAAAATTAGGCCTTTAAGTAAACATTTTTTTAAGGTGGATGCACTTTTAAGTCCAAAATTCGCCAACCTGGGTGCTTTAATCTGTCACGTGCTGACAAAAAGCGAAAATAATATGTGATTCTTCTAATTACTGTTGTATTGTTTACAAGCTCCTGTTAATGTGCCCACTTCTCAAACATAACCGTTATTTGGCCATCATTTTGAAATTCCCCCAAACCAAAACTTGTTATGGATTTCTTCAAAGCTTTTCCCCAAGTTAAGCCCACCCAGTTATACTTTGAAGATTAAATGAAAAATCTGACACCTGCTTACTGCACTATTTTCAAGTATTTCGTTTGACATTTGAAGTCTTATTTCGTGGGATTAACTTGGTAATCTTGGCAAATATTTTAAAGATGTGATGAATAATGTTTGATGATCGTAATGTCGAGGCCAACTTTTTTCTGGTGTTCTGGCCATTTTTAAAATTGCCGAATTTGAAAACTTATGTGATGATTCGATTGAGACATTACTTAGGCAGGCACCCATGAGCTCTTTAACACAGTTGAATTGATCATAAATTATTCAATATTTCCATGGGTAGTAATGAAGACACATAAGCAATGTGAATGAATAATTAGACTATCAATACCTAAGGGGCACCTTTTTGGATCATGGTACATCACCCACGCGATGGAAGTAAAATAATCCTCAAATTTTATAACAGTTTATTCTGAACAAAATGTTATTATCAGGCCTACCTGCATCGAGGACTCTGTCCAGAATTTATTTCATGTTTCAGGCATGACATCAAGCATTTTATTACAGTCTGATTGTTAGCGCATGGTCGACTTCTGATATTAGGTGTAATGATCTGAGAAAAAATGCATACTGTTACAGTTTTATCTAACCGACTAGTTTTCGAGTACCTGATCATTCCCTTCCACGACAGATCTAATCCACCGAAACCAATACAAAATGACAAAAGAAAATCCGCCATGTTTCCAAAACGGTCAGCTTTACTAAATAGTGATGTCTTTCAACCAAGAAAAGATAGTCAACACTGCCAAATTAACCAGACTGCTTGCAACATTGCCGTCTTCATTAATATTTTTCATAATGTTTGTGTTTCTAAGCATGCATCCAAGGCTCAGTAGGCCTACAATACTAAGAAACTAATCTTACATGAAAAAATGTTTGACTCTGTAGGCCGAATTTCATTGTATGAGAGAGTGGGTATGAACCGAATGCTATTTGTACATATATTTGCATAAAAATGAACAGTGAGTTTCCGAAATCGCAATTGGCCTGTTCCCAAAACTGTGAAAAATCTAGAAAAATCTGGTAAAATTCAATGTATTAGTGTAAACATGTGACGCCAACAAAAAAACAGGATACACAACAATTTTCACAAATATTCGTTATAACAAGTCACGATGTGGAACAAATTTATTAGTGTGTAACCATGACCAAAAATAAACTATTCAAATTGGTAAGCCATCAATCTCTCTTTTCCAGTAGACAGTAGGGGGTACATAAATATTTTTTCGGGGGTGGGACAAATTATACATTTTTACGCCCCTTTCAGGCAGTAGCGTAGGTTGCATTCCCCCCCCCCCCCACAACCTCCTGCCGTGTATACAATAATTAAGATACACAGGGCATAAGTGAAAGGTCTGGTTCCTGATCAAAAATAAGACTAAACAAATTCCTTGAACATGGACCCGGAGATTCTTCCTACTTTTTGAGCTTTGTAACCTACCTAAAAATGCCTTAAAAACACCTAAAAACTTAGAAAATTAATGTAATTTCTTCCCTTTTCCTCCTTTTTTCACTCTGAATGAATCTTATCCCAGGGAAATGCACCAGTCTTTAGTTATAGCCCCTCCCCCCCAAAAAACGTTGTTTTTATGGCAGCAAAACTTACATGTGCGTCGTAAATACAAATAAAAATGATTAATTTCAAGAATTTACATGAAGGATTACAAGAATTTACATTCTCCATAACTTCCCACCTACTCTTCCTAAACCACTACAATTGGCACAACCTTCTTGCAATTTCATTACTTCATAATATAATGGGTAATATATATATAAAGAGTAATAATATAAAGGGTAATCCACAACTCTGTGTGGATGGGGCCGTATGGTGGTAGGGAGGTGTGGTAAGGTAGTTAAGGGGATTTTTAAGGGGAGATGCACTACCGCACTCTAGGATGTATTTATGTTTCCGAGCAATGCCAGCAATGATGTTACTGGGTAGCTATGTTTTCGTTGTCACTTTTGGCCTCACCATCTGCTTTGCAGGAAAGCTAAACAGAAAGGCTTACTGGAGTTATGTAACATGAAAAGGAAGGGTTTCCATTGACTTTTGTCTTGTTTTGATGTGTACTAGGATCCGCCATTAACGTTTGGCTAGACACTTTAGTTACCTGTCGTAATTGGAGATGTAAAATTTGTTTCAGTAAAGACTGTCACCCTTCCCTCCCCATACTGCAACATCCGCAACGTTTTCAGAGCTTATAATAACAATAACTTAAAACACTGTGATTACCAGAATAATGTACTAGCCTATATTGATTTGGAAGGATTAGGTGGAAAGTTGTGAAAGATTCACCCTTTTATCCCTATTTTTGGGGGCGGGGGGGGGGGGGCTGAAACCTAAGCGGCGGGCATTTTATCCCCACGTTTATAGGGATTTTTAGTTTTATTTTTGGATCATGGGCTACACCCTGAATGTATGGCCATACCTTTCAGTTGCACCCTATACAGTATACAATCTCACCATAACATGTTTACTGATATTCTTGTAACATTATAAGAATGTAGAAGAAAATTAATAAAACGTGGTTGAGAAAACGAAAATAAGTTGATGATGCTGTTGCAAGAAAACGTGCGACAACTTCGTTTTTCAAAGAACAGTAAAATTATACAACCAGGGACTTAACACATACACATAACACATACAGTACAAACACCATGCTTAGCGCATAAAAAAAAGCATGCCGTGCTGTATACCAAGGCTCAACCCCCAAAACAAAAAAAATCGGTTTACCATTGAGACTGGCGAGTAAACAGTTCGTGAAAAATTTTGAGAGCGAGTATATACTGAATGAGTGACACAAGATCCCTGACCCCCAGTTTTATTGCTTTTGACCTTTGGCATTGCTGATAATTTGTTGCAACTAATTTACCTTTACTGAACAAATATTTTTTTGGTATGCGTGGCTCCATGGGGGAAAAAAGATTTCGATGAAACCATCGAATAAATTTTTCCAACGACTTTTACGACCCCTCGGCTCGTCCCCACCCCCCCCCCCCCCCAAACCCCCTGCTCCCCCGTTGCTTACGCCACTAAAATGAGGATCGAATGTTCGAAGTTTTAACTGAAGAAAGTCTTGTAAGCAGGGTTTTGTTTTTTTTTTACTTCATATTGTAAGCAGGTTGGCTTGTGAAAGTCCAAATGGAACAATTGTTTTCACACAGGCGAAATGGTAGTTTATTATCATTTTTTTTTTCTTTACGTGTCTAGAATGGGAGTCGTGGTAATTGTATACACAAAATAACACAAAATATTCATTTATTTATTAGTCAACTGACAAATGACAAAGACTAAACAACCTTATGGTATGAGTTGTTGACATATTGTGATTGTGTAGTCCAAAAATTCGCCTATGAGTCTTAAAATCAAGATATACTCATGCTTGGTCTATGCTACCAGCTTTAAAATTATCCTGTCGTGAACTATAAATATTGAAATATTTTGCATGTCTCCTGCATTTTTCTTCATATCATGCGAAAGTGACAATAATTCTTACCTGTTTAATGTCCATCATGAAAGTAGTATGTCGGCTTGAAGGGAACTGGAAGTTATTGTAATTAAAAAAGTACTTTTCAAAATCCAAGTTGTCTTTTTCGTGCGCTATCACCTATAAAAACAATAGAAATTGTTATCGACTTGACAAGTGTCCTAAGATTTACTTCTTACAGTTAAAAGTGCAATATTCGTAGCATTGTGCCAACAGTCCAATTAAAAGTTAAATTAGCGAGATGATGTGTCATCATCCGCATCAGTTTTAATTAAATATAGTGTTATATGCTAACTAATTTCGTAGGTAAACTAAATATCACTGTTATTCAGAAGCAGTTGTACAGCATATTTAGAACTTCACAGTGGATGGCCAATTACTTCTGAGGCGACAGTCTATTGGAAATGTAAAAAAATCACTCTCACATGTCTAGGCTTATGGAAACGCAACAGAAATTAATCTAGGAAGGAAAGAAATCTTTTTGTACTACCTGGGGCACAATTCCAGGATATTTAATTTTCATGCATACACAGAAATCACTGCACAGCCAGGAGACTAAAGACTACTAAACATCCACTCCACCCCAACCGGAACAGACGGTTTCCCAGCTCAAGCCGCGGTTTCAAATCTTCCTCACACTTGACTTCTTTTAAGCAAGGTGAAAAATAATCCAGTTCACGCATATGAGCAATATGTACTTTGTTTGCTTGGGATGAATTTAAGCTCGACGAACTCGGGAGATAATTACAACATAGAATCTGTTCAGCGTAATTTCACACATTACCAGTGTGGGATGAAAAATAAATCCTACGCTGAAGGCTTGGGGGGGGGGGAAATGAGGCTTAATGGCGCGTCGACAGTTTGGTCATTAGCGCCAACCTCAGTCACAGTGCAGTGGTCCGGGTTGCCACTGCACCACACATTACTGAAGGCTTGGCAGTCGTTAAGCTAAAATCATAGGAACATCACTATATTGTGCAGATTTGACTTTTCAAATTCTGTGTGGTCACATTGATTTCCCAACAGATTGTTTTTTTTACCCTGCACAAAGGTGACCGAACACCATTCGAAAAGCTTGCTGTCACTCTGGCAAGGAAGCGACTGTGGAAAAAGTTTTATTTGCTGATCGCGTGGTGATGTATGGGATGCTCTTCCTGGTGATGCTGTTGTCGTGCCCTCACCTGCTGTTTTTAAATTAACTTAAACAATGTGATCTACACCAAGTTTTAAGACAGTCCTTCTGACATTACTATATTCTGGTAAGTTTTCTTTTTTAGCTTCTAATTATTTTGAAATCTTGCTTTTAACCTCTGAAATGGTGCCAGCGATTTTACTAACTTGCTAAATTATGCTGAATGTAAGAGACATTTTTGTGCCCTTCTCTGTGGTGCTGTGCTTCAGTTGCGACAAATATTATATTATGTGCTGTATTATTATATTTAATTATTTAAAAGAAAAAGTGTAAACCTTGTTAGGAAAATGTTAAAAACTTTCTAAGTGGTGAACGACGGAAAAAACAAAGCCCTTCTTATAAATTCTATTCTTTTATTCTCAGATTATTGTAGATCATGTTCCTGGAAGATAGCACAGAACAGCCTTGTCGGCTGTCTACAATTTGAGCTTGTTGCTTTTTTATCTGAATTAGTTTACATTGAAGGAATGACGAATTGTTACATAGAATTTATTCGACAAGATGAAGGTCAGCGGTCGTTTAAATGCGTAGCAGCACTCGTGCAATATAATATTTTAGTCTAGGAATAACATTAATTTCTGCTTTTGGTAGAGACATTAAAATGTTTTGAGATTTGTCTACAGAGTAGCTACACATTTCTGTTACAAAGTTACAAGCAGTTTTGACATTTACATTTAATCCCCAATTATTACAAGTGTAGATTACAACCCTTTACTCATACATATTAAAATTTTTTTTAGACTGGAGCCGAACTGATTGAATGCTTTATAATGGTACAGAAGTGACTCAGACGAGGCATTTGAGTAGTGATCTACAATTCGTTGAGTAACATCTTGGTCACGTCATTTTAATAATGCCCAAGTCTACTTGTGACTGTTTTCGTCATACTTGTGAATCGTATTTTTTTAAATAAAAACTGTGAAGAAAGGTAATAACGAAATTTCAACTCAGTCCGTTGTTTTATGTGCACTCTTAGAATTTATGCTTTTCCATGAACTATTGATGCCTGCTGGTATAGGGCACAAATACGATTGGTCACTTAGAACCCATTTAAAAAAATTCACCCGTTGTTTTTGGTTTGCGTGCATGGCATGAGTAATGTGGAAAGAAGCCATTTCTATGAGATGTGTGCGGGAGGGTATTTACCCTGTGATGGGCTCTTTATTGAATTACATATAATTTCTTTGGTTCTGCTCGAAATTTTTGGAGGCCCTTAGTACGCTTTTTGACGAATATGGCTTGCTTCATTGAAATACTTCAAATTTGACAGCACAATTCCATACTGACTATGGTGAGAAGCTGTTTGCATGTGAACAGTGTGAACAACCTAACACTTATTTTTAGTTATTTTGTGGATCACTATGGTAGATACATCTAAATGTTGACAGTACAGTTGAGTTACGCAGTCTTAAGAAACCGTTCGTGTGCAAAGACTGTAGCCAAACTTTCCTTTGTATTGGATGAAGTTCAAGTGGAGCGTGTAGGGTCTTGAGATTGTTGTGTCTTGAAATAGAGGTGTCCTGAGTATCGTGTTTCCTTCTTAACCACTATGTTTTGGTTGCTTATTGTCAAGGAGTTGTTTATATTGTAATGTTATTATGTATATGAGTGTATGCAACTACAAAAACAGGGTTTGGGCCTCCTGTAGGAGCAGCAAGCAATAGGAAGAGCATGAATGCTGTTATGATCTTAACTAACTGATCTATGATTTATCTAGTATGTCTTATCAGTAGAAGCTGGCCCATGGTGGATTATCGGAACATAAAGAAAACCAGAACTGGTTAGTACCATTGCACCGAAAAACTTCCAAAAATTGGTTAAATCTTACCATGAAAGTATTCGGTCGACGCCCCCTTTCTGCATGATGTATTAAGATGTCGATAATTATTTCAGACACTTTGTATGGAATGTTCCTCCCTGAAACAAAAACAATTCCAGACATATGACAACAAGGTTAATACCACAGTACATCATAAGTTAACTACGTCTGGCATAACTTATAGCAATGCAATTAACCTGACAACAGAAATGATAAAATTAGCAGTCTCCTTTTTTTGTAACGAAATGGAAACCTGAGAACTCGTTTCATGGATATTTTGTGAAAACCCATCGCTTTTATAATATATCAAATTTATATGAAAACACTATTAGTTTAAGGTGAAAGAAAAAGTGTAGAGGTGCGATTACATTATGGTATGCCGGTTTTATGTTGACAGTCATTGACGATCCTGCTGGGTGTGTAACCCCTTAAGCAACGTAGCACAGTATTGTGCTGGGGCCACTAGCCTTGGTAAAGTTGATTTGCATGCTCCAGAGAGGGATTTGTTGAAGAGGAAGATAGATTCAGATTACCCTATGCTGTCTCTAATGCAACATATTGCATGTGAAATGTAAAATGCTATCGACAAAACTATAATGTTTCGTAATAGTACGTAAGATTTATTTAATATTGTTTGCTAATAAAAAATACGTCTAATTAGTAACACTGGCTATGTAATAGTCAGCCTAGGGTCTCTGTGTTACAATTTAACCTTTGAGAGCTCATAACTCCATCAAGTGACATGTCTTTGATTAATTGAAACCTACCTTCGCCAAGTAAAAGATTGTGTACTGGTGTAAAAATTTTGAAATTCACCAATTTCTTTGTGAGTTCATACGCTTATCCTAAATTGACTTGTCTTTTCTGAATATAGAAACTTTAATCTACCACACTGCTGTCATTATTTTTCAAGATCATGCTATAATTTAGTCTTTCACATATTGAAAGAGCCATTGGCAGTGTAAAACAACCATGGTATCCCATATGCTATTGCACCGTGCATTGACTATATACATCGGTGCTGTACATTTTGGGATTCATATTGGTGGGCAGTGGCATGCGGGATACTGTGGTTGTTTTGCTTCGCTGGTGGCTTTTTCGATATTGCTAAGCTTAAACTATTACGATATATTGAAAGTAAACACAGCAGTTGGTAGAGGAAGATTTTTAGATTCTGAAAAGGCAAGGCATTTTAAAATCACTCACAACCTCTCAAAGAAATCGACGATTGTATCGGTGAATGTGGTGATCCTTTCTATCAATTAAATACTGGTATCACGATATACCGTCACAGGTATAAAATCCTAGAATTTACTAAAAATAATGTTCAAGGGATAATTCTGAGGTTATTATTCCAAAATGCCAAGCTTTTTGTACAGGATTCCAAATCGTTGTCAGAGTTATTTCCTTGTGGAATTCATTTTATCAATCTAATCAGAAGTAAAAGACTTGGGGGTTTTCTAATAATTTTAAACCAACACTGCAATGTCAATAGTTCTGTCTGCCTTTCCTTGTTTTCCTATTTCCTTTAGGCTATTAGCTTTCATCTCAGAAAAAAAAGATGCTGAACTAATGCCTACACTCCGACTTAAGTGGGTGTGTACTTCTCTGTCTCGAAAATTAGTGAACTTTAACACCTGCGTGTAAAGCTGTTAGGATTGTGGTAGCGTCGACCCTGAGTAGCTTTTGGTTAAAAATGAAGAATTGTAAACAACGGTTGAAACCACTTTTACAAACGCTATAGTTTTGAAGTTTTTATTTATTTTTGAATATTTGTATAATTTGTGCTTAACAGGCGTTTCATGTTAAAATTTAAATTTACATCAGCAAACATAAACTAATTTACTTAATCTACATTATTAAAAGAAAGTAGAAGGGTCGACAATATAAGAAAAGGAAAAGGCCACGCAAAGTGGCCGGCAACAAAAAGAATCTAACAATGGCTTTAACAACCACTTTAGACTTTCTGTGCACGACGCTTATCATTCTACGTTACAAAGTGTTCGTCAATGGTTAAGATCTATGTCATTGAAAACAAAACTCTATGAGGCATTGTCGTCGATTCCTCTCCCAGACAAAAAAATATTAAAGGCGCCGGGCTAAAGGTTTCAACTTTATTCGACAAAACTGTATTTATTTATTTCCCCGGTGCTTAGAGACTGGGTGCTGAAAAGGGGTTCAGGTTGTGTCTGGCTTGGGATCGCTTATTGAATGAGCAAAGCGAACGAAAATCAGCGTTTGTTAACCACTATGCACAAAAATATGATTGGTCGGATTTCCATTTTTTGAGGGATTTCCATTTTTTGGTGGGTTCCATCAAACACCATCCATACGTAGTACGGGCTTACTCTAGTAAGTAAATAAATCTTAGAATTACGAATTTACGTGAATCATTGTCACTTACTTGCTGATATTGTGTGACAAATACCAGAAGCAGAGTAAGACTTTAAGTAGTCAAAGTCCACTTCATTTTGGGTTCCCTATAAAAGTTATGTTTGGTTGTCAAACTGAAGTCGAACAATGGTGGTTGCATTTTACTTTGTATTACTTACTTCTGCCACAGACGCTTGCACTTTAAGTAGCCACATGTTCGTTACATTCCAGATGTCAAAAACCGTTAATTTACTTGCATTGAGCAAATTATCAGCTTCTATCCTGGATTGTATTCCGAATTCATTTTCCATAAACACAGAAAGTACAAAAGGGTTATCAAAATCAAAGCGAGGACAGATTGTCAACGCTGGAAATTTGATACTCTGTTGACTTATGAAGGTTGTAGTAGCTGTAGACTGTTCCTCAAAATACAGTAAAATGCGTTCTTTGAGTTGGTAAAAACACAATCCATACATTGACAAAGAGATAATAAGCCAAAGAATTCGTTCACAATACGTGGATTCTTTGTCGAAGATCTTGGAAAATCCGGGAACCATAAGGTTTCGTTGATGTACTGGGTTTCGGACGTGAGGTTGTCTTGTACGATATCCAAATTTTCCATGTTGAAAATGCCAGGGTCTATTTGTCACCAAAATTGGTAAGCTCATTTCCTGGAAAATATAAAAATTCAACAATGTAAACATCATTTTTGAGGAGTGCTTGGGATTCTGTTTGGTTGTACAGGGATTGATTGAAACTGCCTAAACCATTAGCCCCTACACTACAGAACTTACGTAATAGAAAAATACAAAAAAAAAAAAAGCTGATTAAAAACACTGAACAATAGTCTCAAGGTCGGGTTTTTCACAGTAAGCAAAGCTAAGCTTGAATCTTCAAGGACTAATAGGATGAGAGAGCGAATCCAACAACTTAACTAAATCACGTTTAAAAAGATTAAACAGGAGGCCAATGACGTACACTAGTAATGATAACAAAAACAACAATAAAAAATTTAAATAAAGCCAGCAGTTACACAGTACTATTTATATATATTAATTGGACACATTACAAAATTTGAAACCTACATTCGAGGTTTCAAATTACAGCTTCATACCAGTCCAAGTATACGTTGGTCATTGTGTAATGTGCAAGCCTTAGCGTAAAGATTATTCTTGCTAGAAAAACTGCTACGTGTTAGGCAACTGGAAATACGTGAGCATGCCACATAAGAAAATCTGCAGGAATACTGATCTACGATCCTGAACCGTGTTTTATGAATCGATTCTACCTTTACTGGAAAATAGTATAGTTCGGTTGGCATCTCACTTATCACACGCTACATTTAGTACAGATCTAGCCAATCGTTTGATGGCCGTTGGCGATTATTAAAGTTTTCAACGTTAATACAACAACTTTATTTACATAAAATTAGGTAGAAAATAACACAACTAATAATGATATAATAATAATAACAATAATACGTTATTTGTTGCAAAGATAAATACAACAGGATACGAAAGGACAGAATGCGACCACTCCTACTATCCCATGAATTAAAAAAAAATGTAGGTATATCTAACAATATGGTTTTGATCAGCCAGTTTCATTTTAAGCAATGCAGTATGGATCCATAATTATTTACACTGGCAACTCATTCCAAATGTTAATTCCGCCGACACGGACACCAACGAAATGACCGTAGTTGAAACTGTCAATCATGAAGTAATGAGTATGTAGTGGCGAAATCATACATCATCTTCTTTCGAGATATCCAGTCGTTCGCTATGACTCAAAAGGGAAAGAGCTTGAAAACTTTTCGTGAAGGAACGCAGTGCAAACTCAACGTGATCGATGTCCTCAGCGAGGTAAGGAGACCAAACTGGAGACACGTACGTACTCCAAGATAGGCCTAACGAAAACACAGAAGGCCCAGAACAAGGTATTTCGATCACCTAATGCAAAACCATCGTTTAATAGTTTTTGCTCTCCGTTTTGCAACCTTGAGAACATTCCATATATGGGAAGTCCATTTTAGGTCGGAATGAAGCCCGCCTGGAGCTCGTGAGACTTGAATCATTGGAACTCCGTAGGCTCAAATTTGACCTTATGCTTACCTACAATATACTGCGGGGCTTCTCATCCGTGGATTTGCCCTTTTTTTTATTTTTGTCCTATGAAATCGACTCGGGGCCACTCCTGGAAGCTGTCTGTCCAAAGTTCCCGTCTGGACTGTCGAAAGAATTTTTTTGCTGTTCGTGTGATTCCTGTTTGTAACTCCCTGACTGAGGAGGCAGTCTCGATGAAAACTGTGTCTGGGTTCCGTCGTGTATTGGACAAGTTACCTCTTAACCATTTTCTGAAGCGTCCACCATAACTTTTTTTCCTATCCTTCCTTGCCTTCCAGACAAATTACAAGCTTGGTATCAGTGGGTCACCACCCTCCCAGGTCCTGCCCACTCTCTGAGGGGAAAATATTAATATTATTATTATTATATACATGTTTTTAAATTGTAAATAGCTTTAGTTTTACTTCCCACTTCAGTTTTTAACTTTCATTACACCAGTTTCACATTTCATTGTTTTATTATTTTTATTATCTTTATGAAGATTGACAATTGGTATTGGCCAAGCTTTAAACTACGATGCATTATTTTATTATTTTTAAAGAAACACTGACAATGTTACCCGGCTTTTCCCTGCACTTGTCCCTCACGTTTGGCGATGCCATCGGGGACCATTGTGTCCCTGGTAGGTCTAACCTTGGTGGTAAGGCATTCGTGACCCCAACCCTATGCCATCAACCCTTCCTCTGCAGCCATGCTATCGTTTTCGTTTTAAACTTTTACCTGTTTAACTTTTACTGTATATAAATATTTTAGTTTTAACATTGGACGGCAGTCAGTGACCACCCAGTCCTTGTCGCTCCGGTTGCGTTTGCAACAAACCTATTATTATTATTATCCTTAATGGTCAGTTGGTGACCCAATGAGCTACTTGAGATGTTGTAATCAAGTCCAACAGATGTGAAAATATAACATTTTCGTCCTGCAAGCAACAGTTACCAATCCGACCAACATACCAGAGAATCCAAAGCAAAGGACAGTTGTAAGTATTGCATATAGCTATGAGAATTGATATACACCCTGACTAACTCAAAAAGTGAACTTTATTCTTTAAAACATTTCTTACTTCTGGCTTGCAAAAACCGTGGCACAGTGTCGTTATAAAATATATTAGTACATTAAAAATCACATGGTTTCTTTGGAATGTAAGATGGCGAAGCCTTGACCAAAATAGGCTAACACAAAATAAGAAATCAAAAATTGATTTTGGTTAAATTTTGCCTTGTAAGTGGAGCCATACTGTGTAATCAATGACGAACATGTAAAACTACGGCGTAAACATGTTTTCATTTCATAATTTAAGCCATTAGTGAAAGTCACGTATGTCAGGTAGTACAGATGGCTTAGTTCCGATCGACTTACCTTTATATTATTTACTGTGATTTATGTTTTTGTGTGTTTTCCTTTGGGTTAGAACGTTACAATTAGAGCTATCTGAGCTATAAAGACCACAAACTTCATGTAGCAAAACGCTAACTATATCTGGGCATAAAAACCATAAGCACATTAGTTTGTACCGGCTTTTTTTTCCGGAAATTGATTTTTTCTCTGTGTAAAGAAAAACAAACGACCAGGTAATTGAACTTTAATTTGCTAAAAGCTTTAACTATTAACCCCCTGCAACCAAGTATTAGTTGAAGGAAAACAAATTAAGATGCAGATCTAGTGTACCGACCGGTTAATGCTGCACTGTGGGTCCTATAATCAATGTGCAATTTATTAAATGCAATGAAAGGTGAATTAGAAGACCAAAATGCTGCTAGTATGGCACATCATTTGTCATTTTAATAACAAATGAAGTTGCGCATAAAGGACGCCTCAGCATGAACTTCCATGTTAAAAGATAACTTTAAAACCCTGTAGTTTCTTCGAGAATTGACATAGACCAACGAAATTCGGCGTTTGGGGTCGGGTCGTAACTATTTCACTGCATTAAAAATTTTAATGATAACAATCGAACTGTTTGTCCTCTACAGAATGTCTTGCTGTTGTTGTTGTCGTTCCTGTTGGCGAACAGGAACAGATGTATGACAAGATTTAGATTAGGGGTTTGAATAACATCTCTGTAATGTGTGGTGCAGTGGCAACCCGGACCACTGCACTGTGACTGAGGTTGGCGCTAATGACCAAGTTGTCGACGCGCCATTAAGCCTCAATCCCCCCCCCTCCTGTTGGCGATCGAACCAATAAACCGATTTTCAATTTTTATTGCTTAAAATTTAGATATTAACAAGGACCAGAGTTTTTGAGCGCTATTTTACTGTAACTACAATATTCTTGTAGTTGTCATTCTCGTTTAGTACATTTTAGTCACACCTAGAGAACGAACCAATTTTCAAAGCTAAAAATGTTGATATCAACAAATACCAGGGCCTTTTGAACGCTATGCTAAAGTGACTAAAATATTCTTGCTGTTGTTGTTATTCCTGTTGGATAAATTCTGCTCCACCTGGAGATCGAACCGATGACCCAATTTCAATTTTTGTAGCTGCAAAAAAATATACGTATTAACAAGAAGCAGGGCCTTTGGAATGCTATTTTAATGGAAGAACAATTTTTTGTTTTGTTGTTATTCTTGTTGGGGAAATTTTGGTCACATCGAACCAATGAACCCATTGTCAATTTTAATAGCTTAAAGAAAATACGTCTATTTTAATATAAGTACCGTACAAAATCCTTGTTGTTGTTATTCTTACCGGGGAAATTTTGCTCTCACCTAGCGATCGAACCAATGAACCCATTTTCAACTTTCATAGCTAAAAAAAAATGTAGGTATTAACAATGACCAGGGCCTTTTCATACCAATTTTAAGGTGTCTGCTGTATTCTTGATGTTGTTGTTTGTTGGGAAATCGTGCTCTACTTGAAGATCGAAGCAGTGACCCGAATTTCAGTTTTTGTCGCTTAAAAACGTACGTATTACCCAATGGCGGATTTAAGGAAGCAGCCTAGGGGGGGGGGGGGGGGCAAAGCTCTACAAGGCCCCCTGCCTTCCTGAAAAATTCTGAGGATCTTTTTTTTTTTTAGCCAGCTGTAACCCAACAACGTTCATTGTTATTAGTCCTGTTTTACTACTGATGCTTGGGGAATGACGGCCCCTTTTACCATGAAGACCATGAAGCCCCGGGGGGGGGGGGGGGGGGCACTCCCCCCCCCCCCCCGCCCACCTCCGTTAAATCCGCCCCTGGTATTACCAAAACCAGATTCTGTTGCAGGCTGTTTTAATGTTCGTACAATATGTTTGTTATTATTATTGTTGTTCTTCTTCTTGGGGAAGAGAAAAGGAGTAAAACTGATAACGAATTCGGTTAGTAGTTGACTGACCAACCAGTGAACCCTACCAAGGTACGACCCAAAAATATTAACAGTTAGTGGGATTGGTGAAGTACTGCACTACACTTTCATATGGTCATCAAATTAACACCTTTAACCTCCAGCAATCACTACTTCCAATACCACCTCATGGTTGCTAGTTTTCCAAGCTAATTTTTCCCTATTTCACCTCTCAACAAAAAAATACTCTTCAAAAATAATTCTATTTAGGCTATTCAACAAACGATTTAAAATTACATTTTCATAAGGAGCTCGCAACCAATACTTTCATTGAAGTAAAATCAAAAAAGATCCAAAAGGGGTGATATCATACAAAAACCCAATACGGCAAAGAGACCCATCAAAGTTTCGTCATAGGAAGTAGTGATATCAGAGCCAAAATGGCTGCCACCAAATTTTCCGTCCTGACACTGATCATTAGGCTTTAACTGACACCTCCGTTTGTGTGTTGTTTCCTTTCGCGCATTTAAATCGAATTGTTATATTGTATTTGTAACTTGTCTAAAGTAAATGAACTAAAATAAACTTATCGTGCTCACTTGTTTCTGTTTTACAATATACGACGGGCACTTTATTGGAAATATAATTAATGATACTGATTAATTATAATAATACAGTACAATCAGTAGCGGATGAAGTATTAAATTTGATGGGCGTTTTCAAGTCAGTTACGAGTCAAGAACAACATTTGTCTATAATAGCGGTCTCAGCTCCATATTTGGAAGGTGAGGGGGGGGGGGAGCAAAGATTTCTGCAAAGCAATTTATGTAATTTTTTTATCCTTAAGTTAACGATTTGGAATGATTTTTAACCCAACCAATTTCTGTTCACCTTACTAATTCTAGTTATAAAAGTACTAATTCATTTACAGATTTTCGCAGCACCAACCATGATGCGATAGCGCTTCGCAGGAAAACCCACGTGCGTATGCGTATTAAACTAACGGTTGAGGTCAGCAATTGTTATAAATTGTATTGCAATCTAAAATCTGCGTCTAAAGCATTGCGAATTGAGCAATGGTGCAGCCAGTTATTTTCGCTCTCTGTATTGGTTTCGTTTTCGGTTTTGAGTTGCTCCTGCATGCAGCGACCTCTGTTGGCGCAAAATTCAGTCATATTCTTATATTATTTCATGAAACATTTTTCAAACACGAAGATTCCCTTACGTGTAAAGTTGAAACTTAAATCTTTATTTTTTTAAACTGTCGGCGTTGATAATCGTTTGTAGTAATCGTTTTTCCGAAACTGAACCTCACAAGAACACGTTCACATTCCGTACAGTTTCGCCGTCTAGTGCTCGAGAAGAGAAACAAAATTATTGATTTCTTCTTGCGGCGCTGTTGCTAATGGCTCCGTTCTTTTAGTGCCGTCAAATTTGGGTGTTTCAAGCTAGTTCGGTCGCATCGCATGTCTTGATCGCTAATATATGCGCTTGTTAGGGACATTAGTTTCATTAAGCAGAAATGAGCCAAACGCAATGAAGTTAAAATCGCCGAGTTCCCAAGGTAATAAGGTTACCTTCATCCCCTCCACCGAGGTAAAATGACGAACCAATTGCAGGTATAATTTCTTTATTACATTGGTTTTAAATGACCACCTATTAATTGTATCTCTTCACTAAACAATAAATAAATGTATTCAATAAAAACACATGGCTATAAAGAAAGTGACGGAAAACAAATTTATGTCCGGCGACTGAAGTTACGGGGCCTGCATTGTTGGTATATGAACCCCCCCCCCCTTCTTCTTAGTAGTGTAAATCTGGCATTGACTGCAGTGCAGGCAGCAATGAGTAGGTCTTGGAGGGTGCCGTTTTTTTCGCAAAGTGTAGTTTTTGTAAAAAAAAAAAGAATGACTGTTTTGTACTGACATTTAGCGATGTGGTGGTCCCTGAGAAAGGGCCTAAAAGCCTCAAAACAAGGCCTAATAATGCCAGAAATTTTAGAAACGAGGCAAAAAAGGCTAAGAAAAAAAAAAGGTCCCCAAAAAATGTGTCGACTAAAACGTACTGTGCTCATTTACTAAATGTTGGCCCTGTACGCTACTGCATTTCTTTGTAAAGTACTGGTGAATAAATTTTTTTTTCTTTTGTTAAACCTTGTTTCTATATTTTGATTGCGCAAAGTTCGTGAAACGCAGATTAATCAGCTTAATCAACCACCCAAACGTATGTTCTGAAAATGGTACAAATTTGTATAATACCATCAGTCGAACTAGTTTGCTTTAAAGTTTGACGAACGGATCTTTTTTTTTAATTTTAATAAACATTCTTTGCCATAAAAGATAACCGGCCAAGACAGGACAACGGCTAACACTACAAATTACAGCATCTAGCATTGAAGAACCCCAACAATGACTGAATACTACACTACAGACTGGCCCAATGAGTTATACAGCATTTTTCGGATTTGGGCAGACACATGTTTTTTTTTTTTACTTCATATACATCTTGCAAAGAGCAGCACAAATCTATTAGAAATAACACTAATCTGGCTCTAAAGTGTTTAAGGGGAGGTAAAAACCTTCAGGGGTGCCGCAGGATGTAACTAGAATTTTCTCCTAAACCGTAATTATGCAAGCGTTAACTGAATGCATAAAGACCTGTGCCGTTTTGGGTTCCATCATGTTTAAAAGTCTCCAGATATCAGTGATTTAATTGCGTATTTTTTAAGCGTCAATATATAGTTACAAATATTCACCATGTCCCTTTCAGTACGGAAAGCCTTTGGTTCGATTCCCCGCTCAGGCAGCCTGACATATAAGTCTGAAATGGCGACGTAAATACGTTTCCATCCGTGTTTATTTAACCGTCCTGTTATTAACAAATATTCACCTCATTCGCTACACAGCAAAATTCAGTTAAAAATCGTGTATAAAAATTAAGCCATCCTTTTTACTGTAGTAACTAATAGTGTCGACCATACTTGATGACCGGCCATACTTTGTTGCAAGTTTCGATAAAATGTAACAATGGACAGGCTATTATAATATTCGTAAATGTGTTTTTGTCGGTCCATGGTGTTAGGTGATATGAAAGTTACTCCGACTGCGATGTAAGCAAACGTTGGGTTGAAATTCTGTCTAAATAAGGTGACATTTTACTTCACAGTAAAGAGTTTCATCGGGGTGGATGGAGTTGATGGTGGCGCAACGAAAGATGCTTGCAAACTGATGGCGAATGGGCAATTTTTAAAATACTGAACTTATTTATTTTTTGGTCTAATTTTGACAAGAGTACAACCAGGTGACATTTCACTTCTCATTCAGAAGCATCTTCAGACTGCTCACCTTCCACGCCGGCCACTGACGGTCCATCATGTTCTCATATTGATTGTCACCATCTTGATGGTGTTTGTTGCCATTTCCATCTCCCACAAGACTTAACACGTTAATTGCGCGATGAGTCTACCTGCCTGTCCGAAGTTTTACAATTTTAGCGGAGGTACAGATATATGATAAGATCTTGATTTCGGGTCTGTTTAACATCTCTGTAATGTGTGACGCATTAGTAACTCGGACCTTTAGTGAGTGATATGGCACTAATGACCTGGTTGTCGACGCACCAACCATAAAGCCTCAATCCCCCTCCCCACGTTTCATCATTTTGAGATGAATGGGCGAATTATGCAAATAAAGGTTGCAAAACTCTTTTTTTGGGGAAATTAAGTTCTGTACACCATTTGTATCAGATGTTTTCAATGTTGGTGCTACAGTTCATGCAATTTCCAAGTAAAACCAAACAAATAAGTACGCTAAACTATGCAGGCCTACTGCCAGAATGGCTCATCAAGGCTGTTGGTATTGTTTCTACGTGGTCGGTGAAGGTAAAATATGATTGCTGCCAACAAATGTGGTCTTCGCAATTTGTAGGAAAAATTCGCCATTCGAGTTGTGCATTGAGAGGTGCAGCAGTGATAACGCTGCAATGAAAAACGTTTCGGGAACTTAGATTATTGGCGAATTGCATTATTCGTAACACTTACAGCAGTTAATTAATTGCCAATCAAGGAGCAGACATGGTCAGACAAGATTTTACATCAGCAGACTCCTGAATGCTGGTCTTACAGTAGTAGTAAAAATGTATGCCTGGCCCCGAAAGTGAGTCGGCCGACATCTTGGATGACGTCACTTCCGATCAAATACGTCATGGGTCAATAACAATGGCTGCACTACAGTGATGTGACCACTGTCAGATCATCCCAAAATGGCGGCCTTCAATATGATACAACTAAAAATGG
>JAHWFP010075930.1:52328-96280 GCA_023313725.1 Lithobius niger
TTTGCGGCGGCCATTTTTGGGTTTACTATATTGAATGTCGCCATTTTGGGGTGAAACAAAACATGTCTGTATTTTGGGGTGATCCTACTGGTGATGCATTTTTAGTTGAGGCCACTATAGGAGTGGCTATTTTTATTACCCATGATGCATCTGATCAGATGTCATGTCAGTCAAGATGTCATGGCCGACCTACTTCTGGAGACAGGCGTATGCTTTTATTATTACTTCTTGCTATTGATGACCTACATTCTACATGCCAGCCCAGTGTGGTCGCCTTACTTACTGGGCGCAAACTGAATTGAGTACGCCCATCAACGCTTTGCAAAATTACTTCTGGAAGCACTAATTCGCATTATCGGGATGCGTGAATGTTCCGAAAATCGACTTGAGTTAAGGCACCTTAATGGAATAATTATTGAGCTCTCAGTTTTTAGCTTTTTATGGGTTGACTACCAAACTAGAGATTATTGTCTTAAGCGTGCCTTCAACGTAATTTCTAACATACAGGTTTTTTATCAATCCTCCTCTGAATCTAAAGCGCACACCAGTGCAGGAATTAAGCACGTTGATGGAGAAAATACAAGTTCTAGGCAAACATGGAAATCGCCAGCCCACGAGCTGGCTGTTGCGTCTGCGTTCGGCGAAAATTGAATCGCGTGGGTGTGAAAGCTCAGTGAGAAACGCGATGCTGCACTGAACAACATAGGACAATATCCTAATAGGATAATATGGCACAAGACATACAACACAACACAGCACGATAAGCTTGTCGTTTGTTGCATTAGCACAAGAGTGCCAGTCATAATCCAAAGTACTCGTTCCGCTATTTTCCTATCCCAGAATACAACAAAATGGTACCGCCCTGCTAAGTGCCATGTGGAGTGTTTTTCTTCTCAGCAGGCCCCAGAACCAAGCGTGGAATGAATGCTTCACGTATGCTTTCCCACGCCAGCTTTGCATGTAAACTACCAAACGGGTGACGGCAGGTGGAAAAATTCCTTCCAGACCCCCCCCCTCTGCCCCCCCCCCTCACTATGTTCTGCACGCGTTTTATAAACCAGCCCATAATCTTCTTGCGTTCATGGTATCCTTCCCCAAAAGTGAATCTGTTTGCCGTCTGAGCCTGACCATATTGACCTTTGGGCTTCTCCCCACTTTGCAGCTCAGCTGTACGGGGAAGCCACCACATGGCGTTCGCTGCACAGTTCTGTAACATTCGCTTCAAATATTAAAAATAACATGTAGTCATGTCGCCATTTTGGGGTGAACCAAAACCGAAACAATACCATAGTGCAGGTCGATATTTTGGGGTGATCCGATACTGGGGCTGCCTTGTTAGTTGATGCCACCACAGGAGTAGCTATTTTTATTACCCTTGATGCATCTGGCAGATGTGATGTCAGCCAAGATGGCGGCCGACCCACTTCTGGGGACAATCATACACATTTATTTCTACTTCTTGCTATTGATTACCTACATCCTATATGCCAGCCCAGAGTGGTCGCCTTACTTACTGGGGGCTACAAAATGAATTGTGTACGCCCATCAACGTTTTGCAAAATTAGTTCTGGAAGCACTGATTCGTCATAACGCTGTTTAGTTGTCTCGTAGCACACTGTAGCACATTGTATGCAGGCTGCCACTCGACTTGTTTATGGAATTTTATCTCGCGTGATTGTAAGAGAAAACCAATCCGAGTAGCCACTGCGCCATACGTTACAGAGATGTAAAATAACAAAACAAATATAGGTCTTATCATATATATGTTCCTCCTGGAAAGACTCCGAAGTCGCGTAGAAGATGGAAACGATGACGAATACCATCATGGTGGTGACAATCTACAACCACACTACGAACTGTAAGTGACCTGTGATACGAATGACATTCGCGAGGGCTACCCCCCCCCTCAAAATGATGCAATGTATAAGGTTGGTGTGACCAATAAATAAACGGGTCAACACCACCTCTTCATGATGACTGCAGAGACAAGCCGAGTGCAATGCCTGGACAGTGCCTTTAACAGCCTAGAACTTATTGCCATCTTATTTTGTCCCATGCTTGCCAAGCAGTATGAAACCACGGATTTGAAGTTGGAAAGGCGTTCGAGGGAATAGGGGGGGGGGGTCATTAGCGCCAACCTCAGTCACAGTGCAGTGGTCCGGGTTGCCACTGCACCACACATTACAGAGATATTATTCAAACCCCTAATCTAAATCTTGTCATACATCTGCACCTCCTGCAAAAATTGAAAAACACCGGACAGGAGGACAGACTTATCGCCCAATTGACGCACAATGTCATGCGGAAGATGGAAACGACGACGAAAACCAGCAAGATGGCAACAATCAACAAGGAAGTGCCGGACCGTAAGTGGCCGCCGACACCAATAACATTCAGGAGGGTCAACCCCCCGCAAAAGGAAACAGTGAGTAAGTCGAGTGTGACCAATGCTTAAACGGGCCAACACCACCTCCTCACGGCGACTGCGGCGACACGCCGAGTGCCATTCGAGGCTGAGATCCCTATCGACAGAACATGAAAGGGCTCCTTTATTTAGCGTATCAGCGTGTTCATTCCCAACTACCCCAACATGGCCAGGGATCCAGCAGAAAAATCACAGATCAGGCCAGGCAAGAGGGAAAACAGAACTTCGATTGTTGTGTCAAGCGGTTCCGGGGGTTGTACAACCACAAAGACGCCATGGAATCACTTTTGGGCACTGCGTAATAAGTGGTTTACTAACATTCGTCCTGTAAATAGGAATAAACCTTTATTATGATTAAGAGCATAATTTTTCTCAAGTTGGAGGTGGAAAGCTCTTCTTATTCATTTTGCTTCTAAAAAATGGCTTCTGTGAAAAACATAACAGATTCTGTTTTTTTTTGTTTTGGGGGGGGGGGGGAAGCTAAATTCTATACACAAATAATTATTATAGCTAGACAAGGTTTATTTCCGTCCAAAGCATTTCCTAAGCATAAGATACAATGGCAAACTCTTCACGAGAATAATAAACTGTGTTGCAGAGTAAACTCGTGTGTGCAGAACCATTGAAGAAAAGCAACTAAGGCATCAATAGGTAACAACAAGTAAGTATGAAGTGAAAAAATAAAACGGTACGAAACATGTACACAACCAACAGAAGTAGGCACTATGAACAGTCAATATTAAACAGTAACTATAAATAACATTTCAAACACAACAAGGCCATTCCCGAACCCATTCCCGGACCATCGATTTAAAATATGAACTGATTGGATGTTTTTAAAGTGATACGGTAAAGCATTGTAAATCTTTGGCGCCTGGTAAATAAAGCATTTGCGCATAATTTCTCGCCTAGCGTTTGGTAACGCGTCATGAAGCTGACAACAAGACCTAGTGTTACAGTTACCTCAGTTGTGCGTTCAGCAGTTTTACTGTAAATAACCATGTACAATTACTTTACCCTTAGTTACATGAATTAATTTGAGAATTTTTTTTTCCCGCAAAACGAGCACCATGGTCAAGTTACTGAAAAAAACCCGACAAATCGAAAGCGAAACCGAATTTGTTGATAATTTTTTGTTTCTTTCCACAAACTATGCACCATGGTCGAATTAGACTAACAATTTCCCGGTAAATCTAAAAGCGAACCCGTACAACGAAATTACTTTGGAGAATCATTTTGCGGAAAGAAAAACAAAAATTCTCACACCGAATTCCACTCGTGCTTCTTTGAAATTTATAATTTGTGCGTTTTAGCACTCAACTCCTTTCCAACAAATTTCCCTTTACCTTCGGACTCGGGAAATTAAATCTGGAAAGGAATTTCGTGCTAAAACAAACAAATTATCGATTTCATAGAAGCACTTGTGGCTTCCACGAAGAATCGAAACGAAACCGTAGAACGAAATTACTTCTTCGTTAGTTTTTCGAAAAAAAAAAAAAATTCCAAACCGAATCCCACTCGTGCTCCCGTGAAATGTGAAATTTGGGCGTTTTAGCACTCAACTCCTTTCCAACAAATTTCCATTAAATCTGGAAAGGCGTTTCGTGCTAAATCACCAAATTATCGATGTCATAGAAGCACTTGGGGTAATACAGCTGATAATTAATTTTGATAATTTTGATAGTTATGTCAGTCGTGGCATTCGAACCATAATTCTCTTGGTTTGGAGCTGAGAACGCTCACCACTGGGCTGTTGCTGCTCGCTTTGCTCTAGGTCCCCGGGGTCCCCTAACAAAGCTTGCAGTATGAGTTAGGACTGGTTTTTTCGCGTTCAGTCAACCATTGCCCACAGGGACTTTTATGCAACTTGGGGTTAAGGTGAGGGTGAAGAAATGTATATTAACACTTAGTTGCATGAAATAATTTCTGGTGCCTTCTTTTAAGGGCCGTGATTATGATAGGTTAACCGTGGGATTCGAATCAGCATTCTCTTGATTTGGAGATGAGAATGCTGACCACTGTGCTTTGACAAGACGACGTTGTATGTGTCTGGGAGCCCACAGCCTTAATAACCTGTTTTTCAGCCTTAATAACCTAATTACAGGTTTCAAGTTAGTGATGTAAGTTCCACCCCTACATAGGATTGGCAAATCAATCGGGGGGAAAAAAAGGGTTATTTTTCTACCAATTTTTGCAACCGACCAAGAAATAGCTGTCATAGGGAGGCAACTTTCGCATATCGCTAATAGCAAAAGAGACCTAAGTATGTGTAAATTGTCAGCTACTTACCTAATTTACTGCGCTGCTAACCCATCCTACTTTGGACGTGTATATATTTTGCTGTTGATTTTCTGGTGTCTCCTTTTTGGCGAAGGCGGGCAAAGAAATAGTTGAGAAAGGGGAGCGACACGTTAGATTTATGCGTCCATCTTGGCCCGTCGACGTCTTGTTTATCGCCGAGGGCTCCTTAATGAATGCCGCGGGTGGAGTAGAAGGTAAAGGGGGTTACATGGAACCGTCAGATGCGAACGCTGCCCCGATTTATGTGCTCGAGCAATCGTAAAAAGCTGGGCCCATCTATCAAGCGCGCAATTATTATTCCCGAGTGATCGTTAATTCTACTTTTATATTTCAAATTCTTGCCTGAATGAGAGCAGACTTTAAAAGTAGCTTCAGGTTGGAAAGAAATGCCCTGAAAGACGATCGTCAAGAAATGGGAATTTTTGAAGGTGGGATTTTTTGTCGTGACGGGATTGGCCTGCATCACATTTGGCATCCGAAGTCGACCAGCACTCTTATCTGTTTATTGTTTCGTTTTTGTTTTGGCAAAAAATTTCCCATAAAAGATCACGAATCCCATAAAAAGAAGTTAGAAGAATTATCCACGTTGTTAAATATCCGCATTTTATTACTGCGATAATGGACACATCGTTTAAAAGGAATTCAACCTTTTTATGACGAGGAGTTTAACGAGACACTCACCTGAAGATAGCTGATAAAGAAACCTTTGATCTTAATTTTGAGATTATTCCGCCAAAGTAATAAACATTTAATAAAAGGGGTTGTGTTTCCTTATATAGTGCATAGCAGTTGTAACAACACGGTATTATTTGGAATTTTTTGGAGGGTGCTAAAGTTTATACTTCGACGTTGCTTTCCGCCCTTTGCATACTAAAATAAACGACCAATTAAATTGTAGTGAAAGTTAGTGAGTGCTATTAAGTGACGTTTTTGTAACGAAATGAATATATATATGTGTTTTGCTTGCGCCCGGCCATAGGCAATAAGTTGCGGGCTATTAAAGGCACTCTCCAGGAATGGTACTTTACTTGTCCTCATAATCATCGGAAAAAGGTGGTGTTAGTGCGTTTGCCTATTGGTCACACCAACCTTACTCACTGCTTTCTTTTGATGGTGGTTATCCCTTCTGAATGTCATTGATGTCACCGGCCAGTCATGATATGGTATGTTTTTATCGATAGTCACTATTTTGATGGCGTTCTCACTGTTTCTGTATTGGTCACACCAACCTTACTCACTGCATCGTTTTGAGGGGTGGGGGGATTATCCCTCCTGAATGTCATTGGTGTCACCGGTCAGTCATGATCTGTCACGTTTTTGTCAACTGTCACCATTTTGATGGTGTTCTCACTGTTTCCATATTCCGTGAGACATAGCGTACCAGTTGGATGATGATTCTGTCCTCCTGTCCGGAATTTTTCAATTTTTGCAAGAGGTACAGATATTCGATGAGATCTAGAGTTTCGAAATCTAGATCTCTAATGTGTGGCGCAGTGCTAGCCCGGGTCACTGCACTGCGACTGAGGTTGGCGCTAATGACCTACCTTTCGACGCGCCATTAAACCTCAACCCCCCTCCCCTCCCATAGGTGACGGAATAGAACTGTCAGGGAATGGCACTTGGCCTGTTGCTGCAGTGTCCGAGATGAGTTGGTGTTGGCCCGTTTACGAATTGGTCACACCAATCTTACTCATTTGAGGGGGGAGTTATCCCTCCTGAATGTAATTTGACGACCACTTACGGTCCGCCACTTACTTGTTGATTGTCACCGTCTTGAAGGTGTTCGTGCCGTTTCCATCTGCCACGTGATTTAGCGCGTCAGTTGGGCGATAAATCTATCCTCCTGTCCGGTATTTTTTAATTTTTACGCAGGAGGTATGATAAAATGTAGGATTTGGGGGTTGTTTAGTTTAACATCTCTGTAATGTGTGGCAACCCGGACCACTACACTGTGACTGAGGTTGGCGCTAATGACCATACTGTTGATGCACCATTAGGCCTTAATTCCCCCCCCCCCCCCATAAGTGAAGGGCTATTTCGCTTCCGCTGAACCATAGGTAAATATTGTGACAGCGAATCACAAAGAAGCACAACGAAGCACGTGGTGGCATCTCGCGTTGACACCAAAGAACACCAACGCCAGAATAAAGGCTGCCTACGAAGCTGCTTCAATGGCCAATCCTCATTAAATTTCTTTAAATGTGTAATTGTAGGCTCTATTTCTACGTATTTAGTCAAAGCATATTTTATAAAAGAGAAGCTGTTCAGCATCGAAGTGTTCACGCGGGCGTGCGGAGAGATAGAGGTGGTGAGTACATGGCAGGGGTGAGGAGGTGGACATCCATCGAGAACGCCAAACACCAAACTCATCAATGCAAGGCCGAATGAAATAACGGTTGCTGTGCGCTGGGTCGCGGGTTGCGACCGAGCTACAACAAACGGCGCAATGTCAAAACATGGCTTTTGCCTAGACTGGTGTATGTTAGCATATAATAATACCAGTCAACCTTTCTCTACACCGAACTTCATGTCGTAACAATCTTTTACTGAAGTTCTGATGGGCCCTTATCAGAAATCAGTCAATGATCAACAGCATTATTAATAATTTGGATAGGTTTATGAGAGTTTGAAACTGTACAAACATATTAGGGACACAATTGCTACTTCACTCAATGACCACTAGAGTGCGCCAAGGATTCTACTTGAGATTTCTGATCTCTCTGTACGGTAGTGAAAAATTACTTTACTATGCTTGTCGTAGGTTGTCTTTCCTACACATTCCTAAAGCCTACTTGCTAATTTTACACGTTATACGTATGCAATTGAGTTTTGGAGAGCACGATTACTCGGCCGAGCGAGAGATGTTACAATACATAAGTTTACATCGAAGCAAACATTGCCAGCGAAAGAAGAAGCGAGTGAACAAATCCAACATCGATCTTAACAAGCGAATCTGGACAGGTTTGTTCCCACGCGCGAGATTTGCTGTGGAAATGATAAAAGAAGCGACCGCATTGTTTCAAAACTTGTGAAATTGAAAGTTGTATTTTATTTTTTTACGATTTATAACTATTTTCTGTGTTCTTCACGGTAAAATAACGTCCACTGTTAGTTGTTGTAGAAAATGGCTCTCCATTATTCATATAGTGCTCGGAGCCACACGCAATATAGATCGGGATACCTTACCACGGCTACTAAAAATCGTCTTAGCAATCCAACGGAAGACCCAAATATCTTCGAAAATATCTGAGGTGGGAAATAAATTTTGAGCTCATGAATTTCATGCACCAAAGTCATGATATTTCAACCAAATCAGAACAAAACTGCACACGTTATCCTTTTCCAAACAAACATGCAAACTGACACACAAAATCTTTGGCATTTCTCGCTTCGCTCGTTGGGCCACTTACACAAATACAGGCTGTGTAACACTTTTTTCCCCGTAGGAATAATTTGTCAAGCTATAACTCTATCCACCATATCTAGATAGTCTTCTGTAGAGCGAAAGATGGGAAGACTACAGCAGCTAATTTGTCCGTCCGTCGCCTTTTATAACAGGAGTCAAGTGAACTTAAAAAACACGGCAAATTAAAACATCGATGCTTCCTTATAGCTAATAGACTTTTTCGACGCAACTCAATGAAATAACATTTATCGTCGTATTTAACATGTCTGCGTCTAATAGTTTAAAGATTCCTCATTGCCACGGCAACGTGAAGTTACGAAACCGTGTTGCATGAATGAATAGGCCTACACTCGAACCCAAATCTCCGTTAGCCTGCTACTTGATTGAGAGAGCTCAGCCTGGTTGCTGGAGGTTTACGGATCTGGTGGAAGCCCTGGAAAAGGGACCTTGGCACATTCGTCGCCAGGACTGCCGGTCAGGGAAGCGTGAGAGGCTACCATGCTCCTTCAGTAGCTATGGGAATTATTCTGGCCAAACTGGACAATCTTTCAGTCCCTACGATGATCGAACGTATCCCGATTCAAATCCCCGGGATGGTTCCTCCCTTTACCAGATATTTCTTCTCTCCTAAAAGTTCGTTAATGTGCCTGGTCAGCCACACGAGCATTAAATTGTTTCGGCTGACTTACGAAATAAAAACGGCAGGTAAAAATTAGCCTAAAAGCTGAAAATTAGGTGAAAAATCGAAAAACAAGCCTAAAAGCTAATACATTTTTACTAGCAATTATGCACACCTTTAGAGTACATTTACAATAGTGCAATTATTATACACCTTAAAGTGTATAATAAAGATCGCTGTTGCAGAGCGTGATAGACGTGTGAGCCTCAACAGTGGTGGAAGTGTACAGAAGACCGGTCGCGACTACGTAATTGCTGCCCAGCTTGTTTTTAATGATATCCTACGATTGTCATATTGATCATCTATCAATTATAGCCCGCAACTTAGCCGAATTTATGACAACTAAAGCATAACGTACAACAAATCATCGAGGGGGGGGCAGATGAGGCTTAATGGCGCGTCGACAGCTTGGTCATTAGCGCCAACCTCAGTCACAGTGCAGTGGTCCGGGTTGCCACTGCACCACACATTACAGAGATATTATTCAAACCCCTAATCTAATCATCGAGGAGTGCTACGGTAAGTCAGTGACCGTGATTCCCCGACTCAACATCATCACGATGCTATCACAAAAAGGTAAAACTTTAGTTCACAGATACAAACTGAAAGTTAACAGCAACGATTCTTTATATCTCTCCCTCCCCCCCCCCCCCAAAAAAAAAAATGCGTATTTACGTAAATTCGTAAGTGATGCTTTTTACATCGTCCTCCTCCATCTTGTCGAAACTTTCGAAACAAGTGAGACACGACTGCTTCCCTATATACACCTGCTTAAAAAAAACCAGATAAGAGTCAAACCGACTTGTATTTCTCTTCTTGGTCAAGACTATTATGATACTGCATGTGCTTTCAGTTTGCCAATTTGTTTGAAAACAAGTTAAAATGTATAAAAATATTTTTTAAAAACGTGTACAAAAATTATTAAGTCTAATTAGGCCTCAGCAGCCTTATGTACTTACCCCCCCCCCCCTTACCTTTGTTTCCACGCTAGCTGTGGCCCGGATTGCAAGAGAGTGTCAGACAGTGACCTGTAATCTGCTCCACTGTTAAACATATTTTCTTTTATTTTGCCCATAAACCGGTATTTTTATACATTTCCGACTAATTTTCTAAGGGTTTGTATATTTTAATGAAGCCATCAAAAACCAAGAACCATCAAATTTTCAAAACGCGCAAAAATGATGTCGCCAGCTGTCTAGTGGCGGCATCATTTCGTCAAGAAAGGCTTCCACTAACTTTCTCCTCCAAAACTCACCCGTCCGCCGGGTATTAGTTACGTTTGAGTGATCGCATTTGTGAGGGAAAAGATGGTGGGAGGGCTTCTTTGGTTGGAGTGGCTATCACTGGTTTGGTAGGGTTGAAATTGGTTTTTGGAAAACTGCTAAAAGCTATTAGGTAGAAAAAAAAAATCCTCCACCTGTCGGAACCGTAAATAATACCTCCTGAATAACAACTAAACAGAGCGCCATTATAATATGGTAACAATCATGAATACTGAAACAATAAATTTTGTTCTGTGTTCTCGCAAATTTAGCTAGGTTATTTTTTAATAATTTCTTTGAGCTTTAAGTCAGCTGAAGCAATTTAGTGCTCGTGTGGCTGAACCGCTCATTGAACATCACCAGACTTTTGAGAAGAAATATCTGGTAAAGGGAGGAGCCAACCCGGAGATTCGAACCGATAAACCTCCGATCACTGCAGGGGCCAAAAGATTGTCCAGAATTGGCGAGAATAGTTCCCATAGCCACAGAAGGAGCATGGTAGCCGCTCACTCTACCCCGGCCAACAGTCCTGGCAGCTACTTTGCCAAGGTCCCCTGTCCAGGGGTTCAACCAGATCGCAAAACCTCCAGCAACCAGGCTGAGCTCTTTCACCGCTCAGCCACGCTGCAGCGTGGTTCACAGCCAACCAACCAACCAACCTCCCACCTACATACAAATGTCGTCCATCACATGTTGCAACACTGATTTCTTACTTCGTGTACCCTGAGCTGGTGTTGCAGCCCAAGTTGTTGAAAATTCGATATACCACACACCATTCTCAATCGTGTGCCAAAAATGAAAATGCCATACCTACCTGAGCTGTGTTGTTCAGTCATTTGGGACTTTACGTAGATTTGCTATTTAAGTATAGCTGTGTGTAACTACAGCTATGTATTTTGGGAATATGTTGGCCATCAAAACGATGTGCACTGTAGTACTATTTTTAGGTAGTTTACAGTCACCTGGTGTCTGTCGTAACGAATATGTACGAACCTTGAAATGGCGGGAAGCTTGTACACGGATATCGCTAAGGTCAGCGACATTATTCTTCGTAACGTTGTTCTTTTAATACTATAAACTTAAGTAAATAAACACCGGTCGTAACATCCGAGGACTGCAGTGAAGACCAATGTTTGTTTATTTTTATCTCTCAATGCAGTAGTGTTTCTCGTTATTTGCTATAGCGTAAACTTGTTTTAAGGAAATATTACACCATTTTTGACGACTTTTTGATAAGCCTGTATTTTAGAGAATAAAGCTGCAGTCTCAAGAATTTGCTTCAGGAATAATACTGCACTCCACATCATTGTGCTGTCGTAAACTGAAATAAAGGCCGAGCAGCCTGACTGAGTGACTTGCAGCTACACTCCGTAACGCCGTTAATCCTTCCAAATGAGGGGCATTACACAGAAATCTAACTTTATTGCGCTTTAGTTATTCATGTTTTATCACGACAAAGGCAATGAAACGAGTTTAGTAGGGATTTTCAGGGACACTCTTGGCCATTTTATAGACTCGCCGGAAATCACGGCCACTGCTCGGGGAAAAAAATGAATAAAAAAAAGCATAAACAGTAATTACATTCACAGAGGAAATTCTAACAAATAAATCATACTGGAAACATTTTTTATTATTTCCAAAAACGAGAGACATGCGCACAAATTACGACAATAAACTGGAGCAACGGACAGCCACTGTTTATCATACATACTTTGCCCTTGAAAATGTGTTAACATCGAAACTATTTTTGTCCGAATTAAATTTTGTTAAGACGCGCGTTAATATTTTTAATTCCCAGCAGTTAGCAATTATGATTTCTACGAACAGTCTAGCAGTATTTTTTTTCTGCTAGTGTCGTAGCCGCAGTGACAGCGGTAATAGAGCTCAGCTTAGCTCCTTACAGATTTTGATCTGACCGTATTCAGAAAGGGGAACCTGCAAAAGTCCATGTTGATTGCGGTAGTATGAGATATTACTAGGCTTGTCATACAGGTATGGGAGTATCCTGGAGGTTCGTTTCACCAATACTACGACGGCAGGTTGCCCGATTCGAATATCCTTCCAAAGTAAAAATCTCGCTCTTAACTATCTGGAATTTCGTTGATTTAAGCAAGTTTGTAGTCTTAACCTACGAAATCCTTTTCGGACATCTTTAGATGTTTGATCTATCCCAGCCAAAGCCACGGTGCCAGAAGGCGAGAAGAACAATTTTAGTTTTGCTAGGTAACACAATTCGGATATTTCTCTGATAGTTTGCATGCGACAATCAACATGAGCATGAGACATCACAGGGCCCTTCTGTTCCAAAAAATGCAAAGAGGGGCTGAGGTCAGAATCGAACCTGGGACCTCTGGCACGTGAGCGATTCGTACTAACCATCAGGCCTTCTTGCCACCCTTCACTGATAACAGTCTGTTGACGTTTATCTCTTCGAATTGGTCCTAAGCTGGCCAAGCATCAACTTCCTCTCTTTGAAATTAGTTATGTCACTTGGACAATGTTGGAAACATGTCTTGCCAAACTCGTCTCATGAAGGTTACATATGGGGAGCGCCTGGAACGATTGGGCCTTGAGTTGCTGGAATTGCGCAGAATTAAATTTGATTTGATTCTAACTTACAAGATTCTAAACCACTTACTTGAGGTGGACCTTCCTTTCTTCGATTTGGCCCCGTGGGTTCAGCGCACGCGAGGTCACAACTGGAAGCTAACAGTACAGGGTGCTAGGCTCGACTGTCGTCGTAACTTTTTCTCGGAGCGGGTGGTTAAAATATGGAATGCTCTAAGGGTTGAGACTGTTAACGCGAGATCAGTTCACATGTTCCGCCGAATGTTAAATTCCGAGCCATTGTTTAAATTCTTGAAGCGTCCCCTGCCACCTCCATAGTAGTACGGGTGGTGATAGTGGTCCTCCCACCCTATTCTATCTGGTTGGTTATTTTAAGTATTTCTTTTTTATTTTATTTTATTTTTTTTACCAAGTGATGACATATCCCGCTATATGGGTGCATTAGTTTTAAAACATTCATCGTAGCATTATTTTACTATTTTTAAACAAAATGTTTTTACTTTTTTGGTGTACTGTTTGGGCCTTTTAACCATCTTCACACCCTTCCCATGTCCCACACGTTTGGCGATGCCATCGGGGATCTTTGGGTCCCTGGCAGGTTTAACCAAGGTGGTAAGGCATTCGTGTCCCCAAACCTATCCTGATCACCATTCCTAGGCCAGTTTGTGTACACCTTTCCTAGGGCTGGCTGTTAGTGACCCCCCGGTCCTTGCCAGACCCGTTGCTGTCGTAACAAATTTTATATTATTATTATATTATTTTAAGCCTAGGCTGAGTAAGCATCGAATTTGCATCCTCTATTTGAATTTAGTTATGTTACTTGGACAGTGTTATAAACTTTTCTTGCCAAAATCTTGCCATGAAGACAAGGGTGGGTAAGCATCCAATTTGTATCCTCTCTTTGAAATTAGTCATGTTACTTGGACACTATTATAAATTTGTCTTACCAAAATCTTGTCATAAAACCCAGACTGGGCAAGCATCGAATTTACATCTTCTCCTCGAACTTCGTTATTTACTTGGACATTGCTATAAACTTGTCTTGCCAAAATCTTAACCAAACTGTGAACACAATTTCTTAGTGTTGACAATGATAAGACGATGGCTCACTTTGACCAAGGGCACATTTTCATAACCTTCAGTTAATATCTTTACAAGAAGGCTAACTTATAATAATTTAACAGCATTTCTTAAAAGATCCCATTTTCTGCAGTGATTCATATTTAAAAGAGATATTTTAAAACAGATATTTATCTGCTTCTCCTTATACTAAAGAGGATGAATGTCTGCGGCTCTTTTGATCTTTCCCGTTCTGTTTTGATTTGGATTAACACTTTATTATTATTATTAAAACTGTTAGTTTAATTTGGCTAGTATTGCGTACGTTCGAAGCTAATAATATATTTTTCACGTCTTCGTCAAACCAATAAAGTTTTCAGCTGTACTAGAAACTGAAAACACTCAAAACGTCAAGTAAATCACTCAAAAGATGAGATCATTTGTAGCACTACCGAGCGGCATGTACATGAAGGCTTATTTCGTATTCGTCATGCTTAATTTTAATCCTTTCGGTAAATTGGAAAACCTGCCTGTCATCTGTAAAATAACCCTAAAGACAGATGAACAACCAGTCAAAGTGAGAAATTCTCAGCTGGTGAGCGAATTGACAAGCTATTGCTTGGTCGTTAAGCAATTCAGGAAACCTGACGTCCTTGTCGAAACGAGTTCAGACCTGCTGGATCAAAACTAAATAGCGTCAATCAGTACCAGATAGCATCTTTTGACTCGCTTAAACGACCTTATTAGCCTACTCTCTTATTAAAGAATTATAATGTAAACTAGGTACGTTATATTAGTTTGGGTTAGGTTATCTGAGGTTACGCTTGATTATTTTCGATTTAACGCGATTGTTACAACAGCTTCTGGTCCGGAGTGGTGCTAACTAACCTAGAATACCTTTACCAATACGGCAATTTGTCCAAAAGGGGAAACTGGAAGTCTAAAGCTCTTGTATACCTGAGTAGAATACCAATAAAAGTAAGTCTGTGATTATTCTGGTTAAATCTACTCTTTGACTTTTCTTGACATGGTAAGAAAATGTGATTTAGTTTATTACTGTACCTCCTCTTGCATGTTTATAGTTATCGCAAAAATACGCATCGGCATTCAAATTAATTTCAGTTTCACTTTACGATGAGTGAAACATGGCATGACATGGTGGGAATCTCGGCTTGACTTGACTCTTGTTTTCTACAGCAAACTCTCTTTTCAGAACGATTTATATAGTTTTTGCTCTGCAGAAATCAATATTTACTGAAAATAATGACTATACGAATCTATGTACGAGTCTATTGACATACATTTTTGTAAGATTCACGCTAATATGAAATCAGACACGTTTTAATTCCGTCTTCTTCTAGGACGCCAGTACTTGAAATGTTTTCGAAATTTCTTCATCAGTCCTTAAATGATTCCACGCAAGAGGGTGGTGGAGTCGATGTGTGAAGTGTGACGGTTTCAGACAAGAAGAGATAACCAATTTCTGACTTCACAATATTTTTACAGAGCACTAATGTTGTGACAGGCATAAAATATAACTCCAAAAAAATGTGTTCCCAATAACTACTTTTATGTTTACAACCACCCTAAAAATTGGTTTGAAAATCCAGAAAATACACAATATTCCCGAATTTTCCTCTTTATCGATGACGAAAGAGGTTGGTTCCAAGGCCGAGTTAAAGGGGGGGGGGGCGCTTTGGGTGCTGCAGCACCTGGCCATTGCCCGAAAAAGAGGAAAAAATAAAAACAAGGTACTATTTTAAATTTAAAAAAATTTCACTGAAAAGTTGTATCAAAAAATTTGAATTTCTAAAAAATATTATTTTCTCCTTTTTTGCGGGACTGGGGTGGTGGAGGGTGTAGGCCACAATAAATCTTCAACACCACGCTTCTGCGAGGCTTAATACAGCGCTGGTTAGTACAGGCGAGGAAGGTCGAAGTTAGTGACCTCATCTTCACGATGGGGGTGAGAGAGTTGCAGAAGTTGTCACACATTAGTGGAAGGAGAGGAGAGTTAGAAGAAAGAGCAAATTTTGCCTGGCATCATTTATGGAAGAACCCACAATCCCAAAGGTTCAACCGTGAAATCACGTTCTTCAGGAGGATGCAGTGTTAAAAGGTTATATTAAGGTAATGCACGAATTAATTAACAAGCTAACTGTGCAACACATGTGAATACATGGAACGACTTCATATTCCGCAAGTCACATTTTTTTTTCACTATACCAAGTTTTTTTCTCCTTCGGGTTTCTATAAAACCCCACATTATTTTGAAGTGCTCTTTCTTGCGCTGGAGGCCAAGCTGGGTCTCAAGTACTTCCTGCCCGTAATATTTTTGCCATTTCCTCTAAATATGGGCATCAAGAGATAAAAGGGCAATGAATGGGAGGCCATTAGGTATTATGGATGCCTCTCCTCCCTGCAAATGATGATGAGAAAGGATGAGAGCTTTATTTTTATTCCACAACCTAAAAGCTATGGCCATGGTTAACGTTGCGGCCAGGTTGGCCCAATCCATCAAGACCGTCTGCTACAAGGCAGCAGTCAGGAAAGGTCACGGAAAGTGGAAAGAAAAAAGGCTGTGTATTCAAATTCAAAACGAATGGAGGACAAGCAGAAGTAATGAATTGTGCTTTTAAAAAGTCAGCTGAAGTAAACGTAAAATTCTTTGTTGTTCTTCCTACGTACTCACTTATATTTTTATTGACCTTGATACTTTACAAACTCTTGATTTATACCAGTTTTTATACAACAGACAAGTCGATGAAGTTGGGAAGCTGAAACAGGTTTCTGGGGTTATTGGTGGTCATGCCCAGTATCGGATTGGCCCTTCCGGAATCCGGGGATCACCAGGGAAGCCCTCACCATAGGAGACCCATCATGTACTTCTGAGTGCAAAAGAAATGCACGTAAGTGGTCGAAATTCACACACGATGCCGAGCAATCCTGGGGTTACATAGCAAAAAATAAGAAAGGGGAAAATAAGGCCCACACTGTCTCAGAGAGGCGCACCCCTTCTTTATCTGACCCAAGTCATGGCAGGAGCAGCAAAACTGCTAGAATAAGTAGATATGCTCGGTATCTGGGAAGGGTACTATGCCAAAGTCTCTGCAGACCCACCAGTGATGGTAGTGTGACAAACTAATACAATTCTTTTTCAGATAGGGTCTCGTTCTGGAGATATTGTTTTTCCTATCATGGATGGTTGTTGCACGAATGAAATTTGTAAGAGAAGAGAGTAATACCCTGAATGCGTCTCTTCTTACTAGTCTTTTTACCAGCATTATAGCCGTGTTCATCTATTATCTGAATGGCCAACGAAATGCTAGTGTGGACAGTGCTCACGCTTGTTCTTTGTTTTGGGAAGTGATTAATCCCTTTCTTTATCAACACTCTTTAAAGCTAATGTGGACCGTGCTCACGCATTTTCTTTGCTTGGGGAAACAATTATTAATCATTTCTTTATCAGGACTCTTTAATGCTAGTGCGGACAGTGTTCATACGTTTGCTTTACTTTGGGATTACTTATCAATACCAGTGTGGAGAGTGCTCACGCTTGTTCTATGTTTTGGGAAGCGATTAATCACTTCTTTATCAGGACTCTTTAATGCTAGTTGGAACAGTGCTCATACATTTTCTTTACTTAGAGAAGCGCTTACTCCTTTCTTTATCAAGACTCTTTAAAGCTAGCGTTGATCGTGCTCACGCATTTTCTTTGCTTGGGGAAGCAATTAATCATTTCTTTATCTAGATTTTTTTTTGTTAGTGTGAACAGTGCTAACGCATGTTCTTTGCTTGGAGACATGATTAATCATTTCTTTATAAGGATACTTTAATGCTAGTGGGGACAGTCCTCACACATTTTCTTTGCTTGGGAAAGCAATTAATCCTTTCTTTATCAGAACTCTTTCATGCTACTGCATATTTAGTTGATAGGTACTGCTCATTACTCATCAGCCATGTGCGGGAAGCTACATTTGTCCTTTAAAATATGAAATGATATACCTTCCTCTTCACACGAGAAATGTTCAGAGACTAAAGCTGCGGAATTTTTTTTAAATACTGTGAAAGATAACTGAAATTTTTTCACAAATCGTCTCGGCTTTATGTAGTTTGACTTGTTCAACAGACGGACTACATGATGTTATAATATGAATTCTACATATTGAATTATTTGTACAAACACTTTGTGAAGGCCTGCAATCTTCTGCAAAAACCTCTTCTGCAATCTCTCCATTAAGGTAAGGCAACTATATCAGCAATAGTTTTTCGCAAACTATAAACAAATTTCTAATTTAATGTGCTCCATTGATGTCATTTTAGTGTTCAGTCTTTTAGTTGTGTCGCAAAGTAATTAAAATGTCCGTCAAAATAGTGTACCTAATTTAATTAACTATTTTCAGGTGTCGAATTTGCGACATTGTTAATGTTTTTCCATTCTAAACCAGTTGCGCAGATAACCAAACAGGCAAACAAACACACCGAAGAGCCTAACTTACCCACAAAGAAACCGAAATATACAAGTTTTAATTGATTGGAAATCAGCCATCAGCGAAAATTATACACCAGATATATAAGTAGTACTAAGCCACTTTATATGCTAACTTTTCATTCAAGTGACGATTAAGATAGCTTACTGTACTACGTTATTTCTAGTATTAATTACTCTGATGGCTTATTTTCAATTAACCTTTGTATTATTTGCAGTGATTTATATCTATTTAATACATGATTATAAAACTTAATATATGATTGTAAAACAATTATTTGGATTCTAGCAAAGTATTCTAAGGTATTCAAAAGAATTTTAACAAAGTACTCTAAAGAAAGATGGAAAATTCTTACTGTTCTTTGGCTTTTGTGTATCCTTCAAGGATTGGCAGTCCGTACCAAGCTTTTAACCGAATTTTCTATTATCGGTCTTGCGAAGCTAGCTTCTTTCTGACAAGATCTCTGAATTACAACTAACTAAAGTGGTGATTGTACGGGACCAATGGTTCATATAAGTTAGTGTTTTTTTTTATCGTCTTTAGCTGTTGCTTTGGAAATAAGAAATGGTTTTTTTTTATTGAATCAACTGTTCAGTTTCTTTCCATTTCCAATATGTTTTATTTGAAAGTGGTACTGTACTTATTGTGTTTCATTTTGTACAGCTATATTCTTGATGTGTTTCGGAAGAATCGTAGGGCGTTGGGCGTGTTGACGACATAAGTGTTACAATCATCGTCAATTATGTATTTATTTTACCGTTGATGCGTCAACAGTCGTTTCAGATACTGACATTTAGGGAACTTACGCATTACGTCCTTCTAAGGGGGGGGGGAATCCTTCCTGAAATGCCACTGGTGTTGTCAGCCTTTTACGAGCCGTCATGTGCTAGTAGATTGTTGTCTGGTGTTCGTCGCCATTCCCATCTTCTGTGAGCCTTAGCGCGTCAATTGGGTAATGAGTCTGTCTGCCTATGTTGTTGTTTTTTTTATTATTGCAGAGGTTCAAATAATCAGATCAAAATTATGGGTTTGTTTAACACCTCTGTAATGTATGGTGTGGTGGCAACCCGTACCACTGCACTACAACTCAGGTTGGAGCTAATGACCTAGCTGTCGAGGTGCCATAAAGCTTTAATCCCCCTTTAGGAAACTTCTCCACTTTCATTTAAATAACCTGTGAGAAAATACGTTCACATCTGTAAGCAACTTGTGAATGATAAACGTTTCAAATCAAATCAACAGGCAAACCATAGAGGCAACATGACGCTAGATTCAGTTTACTGAGGAGGCGGTGGGAGCGAACCAAAAAAGTTCTAAATTCGTGCTCCACTCCCTCTCCCTAAAAATAAAAATAGCTCTCTTGTCATTCTTTCCCATATCCAACGTTTTTAAGTGTTGCCTACCCCATTTTTTGGGAATGTTTTAGATCCTGCAGAAAAAAAGTTTCTGATTTTACAACTCTCACAGTCATAACTACGCTATATACTAAAATTGTCAACAATGAAGACGGGCAGTTGTGCCAGGTAAGGTTTTATGAATTTTTGTCCCATTAATTTGACCTCAAGTCCTTCTCGTACTGTGAAAGAAACTCACGTAGTTTTCTTGATTTTGATCTGGTGGAAGGGATGGGGAGGCGACAAGGAGGCGGCCAAAGATGATGGGGGAGGCGCTCGAAAGAAAGAAATACGTTGTGTGGATTGAGTGGTTTTAGAGGTTTGGTATAACCTTCCACAGAAAAGCTGAATCAGCATTTGGCTCTTCATTGTAAATCAACTGCCCTTGTGAAGTGTGAACGAATCGGCCCTTCAATTTGTTTATACGTTCCTTCAACTTTGCATCCTTCAGCGCTTGTTCTGTTAACTATTGAAGTAAATTCGCTCGCATTCAGTAAAGAAAAGAGAGATCTTCAGTGATGGAATTCGTTTAGCATTTCCAAATGGTTTTTCAAAGAAATGCATCCTTAATGTTTCCTGGAACGAAGGAAGGAAGGAACGGAGGTCTGGGTGTAGATAATGGGGTGAAGAATGAAACATTAGCCAAGCAGCATCTTTCGTGTCTGGGGTGTATTCACCCCTTTTGCTGTTTTTTCTTGAATGGCGCCAGATTTGCCGACCCTGACTCGCCCCCGCTTATCGCGTAATTAGGCTAATTAGGCAGGGAATGGGGCACGTGCTCTCGGCAATGAAGTTAGTCTGGATTGGACGCTCTGCAACTCTTATTTCTTGTCCGTTGCCAAGGCGCGCACAGCAGGATGCAAAGCCATTGCAGCAACGGACGCTGGCTTCTGGCTTTTTTGCAGCCAGGCAATATTCCCCAGTTCTTGTGAAATAGGGCTAACGTTAGTTGGTTTAAAATAATCAATAATGCAACTTTAAACTGGTGGAACCTTTGTATTGAAATCCTTCTTTTCCGTAATGTTATGTCAAAGCCTTTTTTTGTACCCTGTTCAAGTGGTCCGATCACGTTTTAAATCGAGCCTAAACCTTGTCTAAGCATGATTTCGACAACTAGCTTAAGTTAAAGTTAAATCTTACTGCCGGTCTAAGTCTTTTCCCTTGCACAAACACGGTAGGGGGTACCTTTTGCCGAAAGACAAAATACCACCCTCAAAACGAGTGCCATATGGCATCTCTCACTTAAGGAAACATGATCTGGAGTGGGTTTGAAAAAATTGTGTCTAAGCCTAGTTTACCTCTAGCCAGAGGGCGATTTTCAAACTTCGATATGAGTCTACGTCGACGATTTCTCGATCGCGTAGAGGGGAGGTATAGTTGCGTCTATGCCCAATTTAAAATGTGATCGGACCATTTTAACCGGTTTCAAAAAAAGGCTTATACATAGCATTAGACGCACTTACACCTCCTTTCTACCGCCTAGGATAACAGTCACGAGGTAAACCTACGTCTGAGGTAATCTACCTCCCGGGGTTACTACCCCACAATTCCGGGGAAAACGTAGAAGGGGAAAAGCACGGTGATATTAGTCAAGAGGTAAGCTACCTCGGAGGTACTTAATCTTCAACATACCCCCCAATTGACACGTCAACTGATCCGGAGATATCAGTAAGGAGTCAATAACCAGCCGTGATTGGCTACACATCTGACGGTGACGTGTGTTCATAAACTGTCAAACGAAGCATGGCTCTGATTGGTGAGCAGGGATAAACGGGCAGGTTCATCAGGTCCCCACAGTTTGCCATGCCAAAAAAGCGACGAAAAAACCTGACAACCACCAACAAAACAACTTTCCTAGAGTTGATAAAAGCCTATGGGCCCATAATTGAAAGCAAAACATAAAAGAAACAAAAGGCATAATTAAAAACAAAGGTCAATAAAACAAAGGCAAAAATCATGAACACTAAGGCTCTTCGAGGATTGCAATATTTATTCCTGTGTTCCAAGCTCAATATGGACCGGTCATTACTAGTTATTTTTAGACATCTTTTCTGTAGAGCTCTTCTTGATGGAGTCGGTAAAATAGTGCCCGCCTTTATTTTCATCTTCTATTGAAAATTTTACTCTATGCCCTTTTTAATGCCATTTAGGTACCATTTGCCCTTTGTTAGAGTTACTTGCCCTTTTCCGCTATTATCAGCTTTAAGGACTAGTGTTCTTTTAGATAACATTGTCAAGAAATTCTTCAGCTAATAGCTGTAAGGTTGCATGGCGTTGTTAGGATTTGTATAGTTGTGAATCGTCCATCTTGGTTTTTGGTTGAGAAATGGACAGGATTATTTGTCTCCGTATATTTTTTCCTTTATGGAAAGTGAATTGGCTTATTATTAAGTCAGGCTGAATAACGGAGGCAATCCTGTTTTCATACGGCCAGAAACACGAGAAAAGGTTGCGGTGCATCTTTATTGCATTGCGTCCGTGAATTGTAACCAAGCTCTACCGATCGTAAATTATCCGACCGTAAATTATTTCACATTGTTTCAGTTTAATACTAGGGATGCTGGACAGTGGACTATCCAAGCGGTGCCAATAAGCTACCAAAAACGGTGTGATCATTCGTGAAAGCCACAAAATGTATGAGAACAGAGAGCCATCGCGCAATTAATTGTATCAGTTTGACATGGTGGATTCCAATAATCCAATCTAATTATGCTGGCAATTGTGTCATTCAGATACCATAAAACCACTAGGAGGAATTAAGATAATTCCTAAGCAGCACGTTAATATGGAATTTTACGTACATGGAGAGAATCGTTGAGAACCCTGAAGAACTACTATGTGAGCGGTGGACGTAAACAACCTACTGAGGAGAATTATTGAACCAAACCTTGAATATTATTTTTTTTTAATACCGCGTCACTAGTTATAGAATTCTACCTACATTAAAATAATTAATTGACTAAAATGGTTTGGAATGTGTTACTCAGAATTATTTACTTGCTACTTTAAACAGGTAAAGAATTAAAAAAGTATTTCAGGCCCACAAGCGATAAGGCTTGATATCATTGGAGTATGTACGGCTGTGAGAGCTCTTGATGAACCTAGGCTATCAAATTTGATTTTAGTTAATGATTCTTAATATCTATATAAGAACAGGACGATCAGAACAAGAGGTTACGACGTTCGGAAGTGTGCAAAATTGATTAAAAATGAAATTTCTGCAAACCGTCTTAACTTTTTATTTTAGTACCCTCGACCTTTGTTTCTTCCTTCTGTTTAAAAAGATATCCAGAATTGGCATTAAACAACTTAATTATCAATAGTTAGTTTACTTGATTGAAAACCCAGATTTATATTTTGGAAATAATAGCAGGCGTTTGGAGAACTTTGAGTCTTATTTACCACTACAGGAATTATTTTTTTTTAATTAGGTCAACTTTTTTGAAAATTATACATAATTCAAGCCTTTTAGGCTTACCGTTAATGCTGGAAGGCATGATCTGAAAAACCATGCACGGAAAAGTAATGTCTCTTAGGCTACTCATTTCTCTTTCTTTTTATTTGTGTCTTTTTCAGTTTGTCAAGCAGGAGGATATATTTTTAGAATTTACATAAAGCCATGTTTTAAGGGGTTGTGGGTGTTTTGTTTCTCCTGAACAAGGAACCAGCCAAGATCCTTTGTCTTTAGCAAAACCCTATTATTGACTTGATGCTTACAAAGCATGGCTCTTTCAACATGGTGGTTGTACCCCAATTTTCAGGATTTGTTCTATGCCTCTAATGACAATGTCAGGCCCGCAGCGAAGTCTGTCTGCTGCACAGCTTGTTTCTATCACAACTAGTTAGCTCCTCTGAAAAACAGAATCGTATATGTAGGCGTGCGAAAAAAAAAATATCTAAGTTAGGAACCGGTTGTTATTTATGGCCGAAGAAATTAATGTCACCACCAAATTGTCGACGAATTCCGTACCTTCAGAAATAATCTTGCCCCACCCCTCAAAGTCAGCGCTTTTCGTGTGCCTATTGAGACTGTCTGCAGATGATTTCCTGCAGTCAAATTAATGCCAGTAGCACTTCTCGTTTTTAAAGAAAGGACAAGGTTGAGGTTAAATGTTCTACAATGTACCGGTGTTTCTAACACCCATCTTGTGTCGAATTTCATGCAAAAGTATGGTGAACGCACTGTTCGCTTGTATCCCTCACCCCTAACAACACATTCAACACCGGAAAGACAGAAGTAGTCAATGTGCCAGGAGGTGAGGCTTTTCTAGAGATTTTATTGAAAAAATACTAACCTAGGTGTACTAATACCGATAGCTTCAAAACCGTGTAAACACTCACATCATGAGGGGACTGTGTGTCTCCCCCTCCCCTTCCCACAAGCTGAGGCGTTTTACGAAATTTTGACTGCTGGAAGTGTCATTTGTGAGGTTCTAAAATAGCTTTTTCCTTCAGTTTGCTCAGTGTTTTTTTGTGTGACTCCCCTTGACGGGGCCTACAACCATAAATGGCCCCACTCGTGATGGTGCAAAAGAGTCCATGATCCCCTTCCCAATTTCCTCCGGCTCCTCCCGGTGATTAACAACTGGTCCATTATCATTTCTTACAGAACGATGAGCAATTTTTGTTCTTGTTTCATTTGACAAGATGTATGACAAGATTTAGATTAGGGGTTTGAATAACATCTCTGTAATGTGTGGTGCAGTGGCAACCCGGACCACTGCACTGTGACTGAGGTTGGCGCCAATGACCAAGTTGTCGACGCGCCATTAAGCCTCAATTCCCCCCCCCCTTGTTTCATTTCCAGTTTTCGTCACATCCTCTACGAAGCTTATGCGTACATAGTAGCAAATACACAATGAAAGATTTTAAACGAGACAAAATTTTAAAATCTAGTAGGTACAATCATTATTTCTTTTTACCACTCTCAACAGAACGTTTCTTAATTAAAACTAACTACAATAACACATACTAAATAAATACAGGTACAAACCAGTTGACGTTCCCTCTTGGACTTAAATGTCAGACTGCCTGAGCGGGAATTGAACCAACGACCTTGGTGTTCGTCGTCGTTTCCATCTTCCGCATGACATTGCGCGTCAATTGGGTGATAAGTCTGTCCTCCTGCCCGGTGTTTTTCAATTTTTGCAGGAGGTACAGATGTATGACAAGATTTAGATTAGGGGTTTGAATAACATCTCTGTAATGTGTGGTGCAGTGGCAACCCGGACCACTGCACTGTGACTGAGGTTGGCGCTAATGACCAAGTTGTCGACGCGCCATTAAGCCTCAATCCCCCCCCCAACGACCTTAGCGACCAAAGGCCGGAATCCTACCGCTCAGCCATTCTGACACGGCCGAGCAACTCCTTTCCAGCAAATTTCCTCGACTTTCAGTCTCGGTGAATTAAATCTGGAGAGAATTCTCATGCTAAAACACACAAATTATAGATTTCATTGAAGCCACGCGGGGTGTTATAGCCGAGAATATAGCCGAGATCCTTCTATAAATGCTCTTTTTTTTTTTATTGTATATTGGTTTTGAGAGGCGCTATGTATTGATGAAGAGGTTGTATGGGTTCGAAACTCATTGCGTGGTAGCGAGCGAGCAGTATTTTGTGTGCAAGGCAAGGGCTCTGAATCTCCGTTCTAGGCTTCCGCTGTTTTCACTTGTCGGAAATGAGGTGTCAGGCTTCGACAATGTCATCCATTTCAAGGAACGCGCCCTCTCCTTTTTTACACAAGCACGTGCGAAGAAGGTAGAAAAGGTATCGGCCTTGTTCGCCAACTTCCCTCCAGGCTTTTTTCCAACGAGGTGACTACAACAGAGTGCAGTTATGCCAAGGAGATTAAAAAATACCGCTTCACATGTAAGAGAGACACCCCGTGTTGTGCGTCTTTACAAAAAGGGAATTGGTTTGGACGACCTAGTCCCTACGACGCAGGTATTCGAAAACTTGAAGCACAAATGTTGCAGTTTACACCTGTGTGTTGCAAAAATAGACTAAACATAAAACTGGTAAACACAAAAAACTGGTGAACATAAAAAAAAAAACAGTTATGGGATTGAGGTTTTACGGCAAGTCGACAGTTAGACTAATAACGCCTCTCAGTTGCAGTGCATTGGTCCGGGATGAGTTTGTCGTGTTATCCTTTTAGGCCTGAATGAGATCCGCGCAGTCACAACAATATTAATAACCTTAAATGGCGGCAAATTTAATGCTTACCCAGCCTAGGCCATGAATCAGCTTTTTAGACGAAACTTAATACAAGTAAGTGCAATGTCCGTTTTGGAACACTGCACCATTATTTACCATGAATGGTGTGTGTTAGCCAAAAGGGCCGTGCCGTTTATTTCCGGGGGGATTAAAAGTCCAAATACGGCAAAGTAATGAGAAAACAAATAGACATAAATCGCTGGAAATAATATTAAGGAAAATTGAAAATAAGCCAACAGCGAAAATCATACACAAGAAATAACGTAGTTCAGTAAGCCACCTTTATGCACTTACGTTTCGTCGGAGTGGCATGACCCGGATTCGAACCGGCTACCTAGTTCGCCCCCAGATCACTTGCATAGCGCCTCAATCGCTATGGCCACATCCTCCACTGGCATAAAGATAAGGCGCTAATATTAAGGCGCTATGCAAGTGATCTGGGGGCGAACTGGGTAGCCGGTTCGAATCCGGGTCATGCCTCTCCGACGAAACGTAAGTGCATAAAGGTGGCTTACTGAACTACGTTATTTCTTGTGTATGATTTTCGCTGTTGGGTTATTTTCAGTTTTCCTTAATATTATTTCCAGCTATTTATGTCTATTTATTTCTCCTTTATTGAGCCTTGTGAGTGTATGATTTGTCTTCCCTCTCCATTATCTCTGGCCGAGTGAATTTTGGTCGAATGGAGCCCTGGTCACGGTTGTGGCCTTAATAACGGGTTCAGTGAATTATCTGTATGCCAGTGGAGGGTGTGGCCATAGCGATTAAGGCGCTATGCAAGTGATCTGGGGGCGAACTGGGTAGCCGGTTCGAATCCGGGTCATGCAACTCCGACGAAACGTTAGTGCATAAAGGTGGCTTACTGAACTACGTTATTTCTTGTGTATGATTTTCGCTGTTGGCTTATTTTCAATTTCCTTAAGTAATGAGAAAGACATCAGACAGACAGACAAAAAAAAAAACAAGGTTCCCAAAATATTCGGGAAGAGGGGAATTGAGGCTTAATGACATGTCGACAGCTAGATCATTAGCGCCAACCTCATTAACAGGCGTGGTCCGGGATGCAGTGCAGTGGTCCTGGGTGCAGCGCAGTGGTCCGGGGTGCCACTGCTCCACACACTACACAAATGTTAGCCAAACCCCAAAATATAGATCTTATCGTATATCTGTACCGCCTGCAAAAATTGAAAAATCCCCGACAAGCGGATAGAACCATCGCCTAATTGACACGCAATGTCTGGTGGAAGGTGGAAAAGACGACTAACAACATCAAGATGTTGACAAACAATAAGAACGTGACGGACCATAAGTGACCGGTGACACCAGTACGTTAGGGGCTATTAAAGGAATGGCACTCTGCTTGTTACCGCAGTCGCCGGGAAGAGGTTGTGTTAACTCGTCTGGCCAGTTTACAAGATTATTCATTAATTGGTTGGCCTCAAACTTGAACGTGTGCGACGTGGCTGCATGGCTCGCTTTACCACAGTCAGGTAGATTGTGTGATTCATTACCATCGGTAGTCTGAGTATTATATAAATTATACTTGAACAGCCAGGGAAACGGTATATAACCCCACCCACCGTGAAATCATTCAATTAAAAACACAGCCTTTTCACAGTATATTACAGAGATGAGAATTCGTTCAAACTTACTGAGCATTCTCCATGCCACCAATTTCAGACCATGCTCCTCCAACTGTTGCTAAGCAACCACAAGCTATTTTGGCAGCAGCTTTCCTACGTTTTCTGACCATTGTAGCTATTTTGAACTTCGAGTCGATAAACGCACTCGTGACCACTTCTGAAAGCTTGTAATCTGGAACATTTTATAGTGACGCCCGGAAATATTTCTTTTCTAACCGTATTGTTAGAGTGTGGAACAACCTACCTGGCAAGTTCGTAACAGCTGTTTCTTTGAATTTGAATTGAATGGGCTCCACTACAAATCCGTTGTACATCCCCCTCTACTCTACACAGCCAACACAACAATTAGATTAGATTAGGGGTTTGAATAATATCTCTGTAATGTGTGGTGCAGTGGCAACCCGGACCACTGCACTGTGACTGAGGTTGGCGCTAAAGACCACGCTGTCGACGCGCCATTAAGCCTCATCCCCCCCCCCCCCAACACAACAATACTCCACTAAAATTGTGCCGAACCTGTCAGCAAGCTACCCCAGGACTTCAAATCAAGCATCTTCAAATTTCCCACTTAAACTTCCCAATTCCAAAATTAATCTGAACTCCAACCCACAACCGAACTAGCATCCAAAATTAGAACAGCACTAGGAAAGGTTGGGGAGAGGACACATGAAGAACAAAGGTTGTGACAACAAATCTGAAGTCTTAAGAAGGACGAATTCATGAGCTTTCGGGAACCTTAGGCACATTTAACCCTAAATTTACCTCGATTTTGTTGCAAACCACTACCCAAAAATAAATTCACTGTACGCTAACTCCTAACCAAACAGTCTTTACTTTCAACGTAACATGGACGAATCCTCATGAGGCAGAAGGTACAACGGACCCAAACCGGTAAACGAAACTCGGTTTCAGTTCGAACATTACTAACATCATCAAAAACCTGAGAATCAAAGTCACATCTACTAGCTGCACCTACTCTAGAGTACTGCGAATGGTAACATTTGCAAAACGGTTGTCACCTTAACAATTCCTCGGTTTAAAGCACGTGTAAGACGAACAGATTTTTTTTCCTCCACACACGACTGTCTTAAGGGCAGAAATGATTCCCCCGGCATTTTGTTCTGTCTGTAGTTTGTTGGTTGTCAATTCCCGAGTACCCTTAGGATCAACAAACACTCCATATGGCTTGATGTCTTGACGTCCAGCTTCACCGCTTTTTCTGCTAACATGTTCTCCGTAATGACCCTTTCGTCATTAAACAAAGTACACAGAGGACGATTACTCGCCGAAAATACGTAACTTGCTTACCTTTTCCTTATCTCCAACACCGGCTAAAATACTGCTGCACGAGTCTGTTGCAATGACAAATCCGTAAGACCTGTAAAATGAGTCAGCCAGGCTTACAAGTTGGCAGCACATTAATGGTGCACGACAACACCGATAATGGAGTACTGCCTACTATGACGTAGTGCCATTGAAATTGTGTAGTCATCAGATTTTAATTAAACCTTTACCCAATTGATCTCTTACCCTTTCATAATATACTTAAAACAAGGAAGAAATCAATAAGTAGCAAAATAGCAAGTAAACTACCGTTGTCTTCATTACATAGTGTAGCGAAATTACAGACTAGCTTGAAGGTGCAAAAAAATCTGCTGAATCAGTGAAGGTGAAGCAATTTGTGCGCTTCCTATTTCCCAACATGGCGTCGCTTATACGTGATGTCCTCGTTTCTTCGACTTTTAAAATTTTTCTTTGAATAATGCAATTTTAAAATGCTTCCTGAAATGTGTTGCTTTCCATTTTACTGAAGGTACACTTCTTCCAGGCCCCTAGTAAAACGAAATATACAGTATTATTACCGTAAGGAGGATATGATCAGTTTAGCAACAATTTACATACATGAGCAGTAAAAATTTGAGCGCATGAGTACCAACAGTTTTGGTGCATGAAAACCATGCAACCGTGCAATGCCAACGCTTGTGGCGCACGAGATCGTTCACTATCTACCGATACCGCATTTATTTAGTTACTATATGATTCTTACAGACATTACGTCACAATTTCATCCCTCTTGCAACAATACAAGGATGAAGGAACACAAAAATGAACGAGGGTCGAGTTTATTTATTTACTACTCTACGAGAGCCTAATGGACACTACAACGTATGCTCTACACTAACTTACGCAATCAACAACTCAGAAACAAGAAACTACAGCAAACCACCATAACAAAGTAAAAACTAAAAACTAAAATTTCAATTACCCTATTGGGCATGATGCAGCAAACCACCAAGATGGGCACTTCTCAGCCGAATTCTTAGCAATCGATTATCTAGACACACGCTAGTGTGTCGCGCCAAGTCAGGCAACAAACATCACATCAATTCAATTGTCGACCATTGTAAACCATTGTAGCGCGACGCCATAGCGCTACAAGACACAGCGCTACATGATACAAGACACTTACGCTATGGAGTCGCGCTACAATGGTTTAAATGATTGACAATTGAATTGATGTGATGTTTGTTGCCTAACTTGGCGAAACACATTACCGTGTGTGTATATCCTGAAGCATAGTTGAGCACATTTCAGCTACTTGGGGGAAAATAATAATGCAGCACAAAAGTTTAAATTATGGTAAAATGGAGAGCAGGAATGTGTAGGTGAATGAAATTTAACGCTCAATAACGTTGTAAATGTGTTACTTCTTCTAGTTTCTAGCTCGTCCGCTCATCCACATATTAATTATCATAGGGTGATTATTTACCGATACCGAGATAGCTGGTAGGCTTCCAGCTAAGAAATTTGACGAAAGGCTGCAGTACGATACGAATTGTATACTTCGCGTAAGTACGCAAGTTTGTCAGCATCGTCTCCGATTGGACGCCCAAACTTCGGGCAATGACAACATGTATACTGACGTGCTTATCTAGACACACACTAGTGTGTCGTCACAAATCTAAACAACTTTGCCGAAAAAATTGTGTCTACGTCCAATTCACGAAAAACAAACAGTGTCAAAATAAATCCAAAAACTGGTAAAGAGGCCACCAAGTTTAGAATGGTTCAGGCTCACGAAGGAGTGATATGAACTAAATAAAATTAAAAAAATAAAAAACAAAACAAAACCAAAAACTGATATAGAGGCGACTAAGTTGAGAATGGTTCGGCCTCTCAAAAGAGTAAAATATGAAATTAAAATATTAGAAAAATTACCACTCAAGCTATTGTTGACGTGGGACTTTACACATCTGCAGGCTAATTGAGTTGAGTCTATTACACAATTTAAAAAAAATAAGTGATATCATATCAAAAACCAAAACTGGCAAAAGGGACCGAAAGTTGTCGAATTGTTCGGCCCTTCAAAGGAATGATATCATCACATCAAAACATTCACCAAGTTAATCGCACCGAATAAGACGGTTTGAACTTAAATTTTACCCAATTTGGGATACACGACAATTTAATTTTGTCCGAATATCATGGCAATAAATCGACCGGGTTCTATAATGACAACAATCTAAGTTTCTGCACCTCGGATATTGTTGGAATCTTGCAGAAATTGAAACCAAGCAAGTCTGTCAATCCTGACGGTTACTCCTCCGTCTTCTACAAGGAACTTGGCTCTGAAATAGCTCCAGCACTTTCAATTATTTTTTCAACCTCGTTTAATCTGGGCGATATTCCTTCCTCCTGGTCTAAGGCAAATATCGTTCCAATATTTAAGAAGGGCAATGCCTCTCTTACCTCGAACTTCAGGCCTATTGCCCTAACTTCTGTCAAATACAAAATTAAGGAGACCATCTTAAGAAACCATATTATCCAGCATTGCACTTACTTTGATCTGTTGGACTCCAACCAATTTCCCATTTTACTCAGTAAATCAACCACAATGCAGCTATTGCTAGCGGCTGATAGATGGACCTCTGCCCTGGACTGCGGCATCTCATCTGAAGTAATATACTTCGACTTCCAGCGTGCTTTTCTCCGCAACCGCCAACAACATGTCAAGGTCGAATCGGCCTATTCTGATTGGCTACATCTCACCAGTGGTGTCCCTCAGGGCTCTGTTTTGGGTCCACTTCTGTTTGTCCTGTTTATTGGGGATTTACTCCCAGATAGCAGCTCCTCTGAGGTCCTTACGTCGAAATATGCTGACGATTTAAAGTCTGGTACTGAAATCATTTCTGAAACCGACCGAGACACACTCACAGATGTAATCAACACGGTGTCCAAGTGGTCTCTGGACTGGCAACTCCCTCTATTCCTGTCTAAATGCATTTCGACCCAATTTGGAAACACTGTGGATTCGCCTGACTACCAAATTAATGGTAACTCTATTGAGAATAAGCTCTCGATTACTGACTTGGGCATTCTCTTCAATTAGGACCTGAAATTCTCAAAACATTGTTCTAAGATTACTACTGATGCTTTTCGACGCTTGTTCATTGTCAACAGGTGTTTCGGCAAAACCAAGGCGTTTAAGGAGTATGTGCGACCAATACTTGAGTATGCGAGCCCTGTGTGGTAGCCACACCTGTTAAAGGACATTGACATACTAGAGTCAGTCCAGTGGGCTTTTACTCGCTCCATACCTGAACTACGCACGCTAACGGCAGGGGGAAAGACTTCGTGGTGCGGGCCTGGAACCTTTGGAATTACGTGGACTCAGGCCGATCTCGCTTTGACTTATCAAATTATCCATGACCAGCTTCCGGTTTTCTTGCCCTAGTTTTCTGTCAATCTTAATAACCGAACTCGCGAACATCATCTTAAAATTAAAAAACAAACCTTTAACACAGACTGTAGAAAGTTTTTTTTCTCCAACAGGATTGTGGATTGCTAGAATTCGCTTGCCAGCGGTTGTATATGTGACGACGGTTGATGCCTTCAAACGTGCAGTGTGTTGGGTCGACCTCTCCAAATTCCTACGACGAGCGTATTAATGCTTGGTTCATGGGGGCGGTGTAAGTGGTTTACCCTACCGTTACCTTACCCATTAGCGGGTAAATCTTTATTATTATTATTATTATTATTATTATTATTATTATTATTATTATTATTATTATTATTATTATTATACTTTAGACGTTAAATGAAAACTTGAACGTTGCTACCGATAGTAGAAATGTTGTAGTTTCCATTTACCCTTCGAACTATTAGTCGGTGCGATTAACATGGCGAATGTTTTGGTGTGGTAATATCACTGCTTTGTAGGGCCGCACCATTCGGAACTTGTCGGTCCCTTTAACCAGTTTTGGTTTGTGATATGATTTTTTAACGAAACCCGTATTACACCTATATGTAAATTTAAACGGTAAGTCATTTTTCACCTCAATAAATACTGTAAACGGGCAATATAGGTAACATTTCAAGCAATGAAATTCATTACAATATGACACCCATTGTGAAAATTTAGAGTAGCTCCTTTAAAACTTTCTTAGAAATCGATAGTTTCGTCGGTGCATTTTTGTTTACTTGTGGATGGTTCGTTATGTAAAATGTCAGACGCACCGACAAGGACGGACACAACAGCAAAAAAAGGGACGGGGTTTTTGAGGATCTTTTCTTTTTCTTTTGGAACATGGATTATTTTGTATAATCAGCGTCTAACCCTCAAAAAACCTTTTGTTTAAACGTTTTTGATTTTGTTGTTATAGATTTTCTTCATGATTCTGCCTACCAAAAGGGCAAGAACACAAACAAGAGGAGCAAGAGGAGGAGGTTGGGGGGGGGGGGGGTTCAGACCCAATAGCCCCAATGTTAGGTGCCCTTACGAACCGATTTCCGACACAACCATCTCCAACTTTACATTGCGTACTCTCTTTCGAAATATCTCCGTCAATCAACAAATCAAACAATTCCTCGAATACTAATTCTGAATGCGTAATAGGACACTAAACGCAAAAAAAAACACTTTTTTTTTTACTTTCCGCCTTGCATTGTTGGACTACTATGTCATTATTGACGTCATTGATTGTTGGCAGGTAACCAGCAATCAATTGGATCTGCGGCCCTCAACATTGTTATTTCAAAGCACTCATAAATCTGGTTATAACCTATATTTACTGCTGTAAAAGGACGCTTGAACGCACAGTAAAAATTTGATTCGTTGTTGAGAACAAAAATGACATGAACCCGGCTTCAGTTCAGTCTCATACTTTAAAACAAAATTTCATACTTTACTTCGATCAGCAAGAATTTGATGGTCAAGTATCGAGGAGGGGGGTGAGAGCTGGGAGCCGGGCGAGGGTGTATTTCGTGGGTGTGCCATAGCTGGTTCGATTTGTACTGCTAAAAATGAATTGTGCACTAAGTTTCATACATGTAGCTCGATTTGCAAGAATTTGTTGGTCAAGCCCAGGGAGAAGGCAGAGGGGGAGTGGCGCTAAGGCCCTTGTGGGGTCTTTAGTGAGGGCCCCACGGCTGATTCGATTCTGTACAAAATTTCATGCATGTTGCAGCTTCGACACAATGGCTTTGTTACATTCCGTTAGACTTATTTAAAATTTGAAAAAAAAAAACATTTTGTTTTGATTTGAAATAATGACCGGAATACAGAGAGGGCTATAGTGGTTTTAATTTTGAGCAAATTAAATTTGCTTTCTGTTCTATCCAGGTTCTGAGGGGTGCTAACTAGAAAAGTTGGACTTAGAAAATGTTGGGTCGTCAGTTTTTTGTGGACCACCTGTATATAATAATTTTAAAAAGGAAATAAAGCAGTTTACATCATTCACCAAGGTTAGTTTTAACTAAACGTAACAAATCTTACGTAAAGAAATAGGATACGCCCACATGTTAAAAAATACCAGTTTGAATTCATGAGAGCTCTCCGTTATTTATAATGTTAAACAAAATTGTACGCAACGCAATCTAAACTCCGACTATTGAACATGTTTTGTAACTCGTTGCTCAAATAGACTCTATGCCAATATGCTGCGAAGTAAGAGAGTTATGGTATAACAACCCTATTTTGCCGTAAATTGACCTATTGTGTAGACTACTATGCTTGAATGCCTATTTCTTAACAAGGGCATTTCAAAGACAGGGAGTGGATGGCGCCCAGGGAGAACTCTCTACCCAGGGCCGTAGCAGGGGGGGGGGGGGGGGGTAAACTCGGGGGAGTAAAAGGTTCGAAGGTTGTTGGTATTGTTAATTCTTTTCGTTTTAGTTTAAGTTGGACTGTAGTCTTTCGTCAAGTTGGGGGGCAAAATTAAGTAAGGGTAAAATTGTGATAGGGGCATAAAAGAGAGGTGGAGCATAATTACGGTGGGGGCTTAAAATGCCAGTTTGCGCTCCCCAGCTCCCCCCCCCCCCCCCGACCTCCACAAAAATTTCCTAGCCACAGCCCAGTTTCTGCCAGTGTCCGTGATACCAACTGTGTTAGGAAATATTGTCCGCATCCCATTTTTTGCTTCAGTGATTTAATGTATTATCTGGGTCTTCCGCCAGTGAAAAGTTCTCACCGAAACGATCAAAATGGTGTACTGATGGTGTACTGAATCATCAAAATCAATAAAAAATATGCAAAACTGTGCAAGTTTGGGCAAATACGACCACAGTCCGGCCCTCCACTGTCCTCGTCATATCGTCGCGTGTCAAGCTAAGTTTACTACCCTCGCGGAGCGGGGGGGGGAGAATTGGAGGAATTGAGGGGGGAATAAGGGAAAGTAGCCTGCGTTCCAGGGGCACGCTAATTGTCATCAGTTTCTGCACAGAGGACATCCAGCCCAGTTACAGAAAATAATATGGATTGATTGGTGCCTGTCAACCTTTAACAAGTTCATTTCAGATTTTCAGATTTAATGTTAATTATTCAGTGTTTTATGAAAATGTGAATTAAACCCGTGGCCAAGGGCGTGTGCACATTGGGGAACTTGGGGAACGCGCCCCCTTTTAACCCGAGATGTCCCTTTTTAAAATCCCAGATTTTTTTTTTGCCCCCCCCCCCCCCCCCCCCCCAGGAGTTCTACAATTTTCTGGCAAAAAATCTCTAGGAAAACTTATTCGAAAAATTAGTTCCTTTTTTTTTTCCAAGTATACCCCCACCTTTTTTTCAAATCTGTTAACACCTTTGCCCGTTGTATAAACACTATTAACTAAGTGTTAACTATTCGCTCCAATTGTCCTTTTAACTGCAAATCACTACAATAAGTAACGGCATTGCAGCCTGCCACTGGTTAAAATTTATAGGTTTTCTTTGCGTTGTTTCTTTTGTAGCTAACTCTCTTCGGTTCTGAGAAACACGCACAAATTATCTTTTTTGTTGGAAGTTAATAAACCACACATTCTTCCGTATAAATTGGCAACAATGACTGCAACCTGATGCCATCGTCCAACGTGATTAAGGTTCGTGCAGGGTATTGTTGGAACGATGCAATGTGCAAAACCTTTTGGTCGCTACGGTACATCTCTGGCTTCGTACAGATCTAGGTTCGATCCTGGCGATGGGAAGTGTAAACGTGCGGGTTTTTACTCCAGTTGTTTCCCGCCCGTTGCACGAGGGTTTCCTCCGGGTACTCCGGTTTCCTCCCTCATGCGGCAAAACAACTCCTTTGACGGTGGTATCTTCCACTTGCTGGTATCTGCCGCTTGGGAATTTGGGTGGGTGGATGCCTCGTGTATCGTCTCTGTATTATTATTTACCTATTATTTACCACAGAAAAACTAACAAAACAAAATATGATGAGATGAAAAAAATGGTAATTATACAGTTTAACCGTACCGCGAAAAATCACTCAATTTCGGTACTTGCCGACGCAGGATCTTCCTTCCCCCCTCAAAAACCCGGGGGCCCCCCCCAATGTTGTTTCAGTTCTCCAAAAACTTTTTTAAACCACGTAAAACGGTCGGCCCGGCCAAGTTTCAGAAAACGAAAAGTGATGTTTCAAACTATTCTGCTGCCTTCTTCAGTTTAGGTGGAAAAGTTTTTGGTTGCGGTGTCTGATGTTATGTTTTTAGCCGCAGCGAGCGTGGCAGCGCGAATGAGGCACGTAATTTGGAAAGAAATGAGAGAAAAAATAATAATTTCCGTATCTTTCGTTGCGATGGAAATCAGGTTTTCCGGCTACTGTTGTTTTACGTGTTTTCAATATTTTTTTCAGAACTTAAAAACACATTTCTCCCAGATTTTTAAATTTGAAAGGGAACAGGATGAAGAACTGCGTCGGTTAGTAAAAAAAATTCAGTGATTTCGAGTGGTTCGGTTAAACTGTATATTTACCAAAAACATTAGCAGACACGTTTTAGCACAGGGTGCCATCTGTGGTCACTACTGGAAAACTATAGTGACAGTAATAAGACAAGAGACAAGGGAAGATAAAAATTTATATGACACTGGGAGGCACTGGTGCGACGAAGGAACAACGAAGCTACAGCGGAAGTGCCGGAACCGTACGCCCTACTGCGCTATAGTAATTCTGAGCGAATGTTCCTTTTTTCATCTCTGGCTTATTCTGTGATTAGGCCGAATTTTTAATTTAAAGAGAAAAGGTATGTTTTAGATTAATGCCGAAAAAAGAAAAAAAACTGCAGTGTTCTGGCTTAAAATTCTTCACAATAATACTTATGCAGCGGTATTAAAAACGGGACACATGGCAATTACGGTAGCGGTACGATGAAACCGTTCCAACCTGGTTACCTTATCTAAAGTGGTAAAATAATTGCGCGAAACATTCGTTTTCACTAACTCTTGGGGAGCATTCTACAATTTTACTGCGATATTTGCATAAATTAGTTTTCATACCAGCTTCTCTAATCGTTTTAGGAAGGCAGTTGGGGAGAAAAAACGAATAATTTTCAGCCCAGCATTACGAACATTGTTGGATCATTTCATTTGGGGGTCACAAACGTTTCAGCGCGGAAAATTAGAAATACCTAATTCTCGGGAGTGGAATAACTAAGATGGTGCGTCTTTGAAAGGGGATGCACCGACTCCGTAGATAGGTACCTTATGCAACCTCTCACAGATATGGTTTATTTCCCCCACATTACAACTTGCATATGTAGAACTGCACAAAACTATCAAATTATACCTTGAGGTTGGTTCAGAGATGAAGGAGCTTGGAATCATCATCGACAGGAAATTAAAATATGACGCACAGTGCTTGTCTGTGGCAAAAAACAGCCAGCCGTTTGATTTATTTCTTTAAAAAGCATCTTTCCGTTCGGAGCACTGGCGTTGCGCGTTAAAATTATTAGCGTCTTTATTCGACCTATTGTGGATTACTGCGCCCAAATTTGGTCAACAGGATACCAGAAATACATTTCTTGTGTTGAAAAAGTGCAAAGACTAACAACACAACTTTTTATCGGTATTCCTAACTTGCATTACACGCAAAGGCAGCAACGAATTCAGCTTACCTCTGGAAAACATTATTCCAGACATTATTAGTGCAATGCTGAGGACTTACAGGCCTTTTTCTTACACCTGTTCCTTGACAGCATTACATTTATTTGTAAAGGCTTACATTCATTTTTTTATAAGCATCACCGTTTTTAATACTAATGTCTGGTATTTTTCACTCTGAGGTATTTGAGATAATTAAATTACTAAACGCTATCGAAATAAACTAGTTAAACGAGATCGGAGTTTAATGAGATTTAACAATTAACATACGAGCTAACGCGAACTTACATAAAGGAGATAAACGAAATTTAAAATAAACGGGAATATAGATAAATGAAATAAATCAGATTGTAGATATCTAGTTACATTAACACACTTCCTAATATTGATTTTGATGGTAAGTTTTCGTAATCAGACTGGTTTCTGTAAAATACGTATATGTGCAGCTTTGTCACAAGATCATTACTTCCAACAACAACAACAACAATAATACTGTACTTTTAAAATGCCCTGTGACTTACCATAATAATTTAAAAGCGGTACACTGACAACAACAATAGTTTAATTGTAGCAACTTTCAAAAGGCCGTGGGCCTTATTAATATTGTCAATAAAATTTAAAATCGATTCATTAGTTCGATCTCTAAGTGAGGGCAAAGAGTTCCAACGACAACAACCACAATAACACCAATAAGAAATATTGCCATCCTGTGGAGGCCAAATGGTTCAATTTATTATCTTGTAATTTGTAATGAAGTAAAAACATTATGAACCAGCGCCAACACCGAGCTTCCTTGGTCTATGTCAATTCTGGAGTAAACTTGCATTTCAAAGTTTGACGTTTAACAAGCAACTTCATGCCGAGGCTTGAATAACGACAGCCACGAAAGCATTTGAAAAATCATCTGGTAAGAATTATGTGGATTCCACTAAATTGGATGCCTTTGAATAGGTCGACTGCCAACCACTCAGAGAACCCTATGAGAGCTTGGAGAGCCATCCTCCGAGTTTTTGAGATTGAGTGCAGCTTACATCTGGCTGACTGTTTTTAATGAATCCGTTCTTGTTCTTTAGAACGAATTTTCTTTTACGTTCTGCTGCATATAGTCACTTTAAAAAATGCAAATTACAATTTTTTAACTTTGAAGAAATCTGATTTTTTTTAAATGCCATCCATGCCGATCACTTCGTTTCTTTAACGGCATAAAGGTATGAGAAATTGGTCAATTAAAAAATGCACGATGACTGTCTTGAGTGTAGATGCATGCATCGGTGTTGTTGAGTGCAGTCTACGTTGGTACTATGACTTTTTTGTTTACTGGAAGCACTTCAAACAAATAAACTGCAAAAGCCATCACAGAGTGGCTCTTATTTGTCGGTACGGTGATATTTTACATAAGAAGGTGACATCTTTGTCGATCCTCACTCCAAACGTCAAAAAAAATATATTCTGTAATGTGGTACATCAAGGGGGGGGGGGATTGAGGCTTAATGGCGCGTCGACAACTTGGTACATCAAGGGCCACGCTTGTGGTATGCCCGCTAAGTTCAATTATACATACTTCATTGTAAGAAAGTCATTGTTCAACTCCTGCATTGTTGTTGCATGGCCACTAGCTTTGGTCTACGGCCTTACGGCTTCGTCGGGCAGATGACCAAGAGTGGTAAACGCTCGCTAAAACCCTTTGAACCCCTTTGAACTAGCTTTGGTACTTTTACAGAAACTAGAGCTGGTGAGTATAAATACTTATACGGCAAAACAGCTTGAAAATTGTTGAAAATGGACAGTCTTTGTGCCCTGACAAACAATAGTTGTATTTCAATCAGGTACATGAACTGTTTCAATGTGAAAAATGTGCGTGAAGATCGTTGATTTCAGCTGACTATTACCAAGGCACACGCTAGTGTGTCGCCCGGCAAGATGATAAACGATGACACATATCCAAACAATATATATATGAACTTGGCGACAACTAGACACGTTGTGTCTTTACACCTAAGGTAGTTTAGCTATTTTCAGCCATCTGACGATAAATAACAAAGCCACAGAAAATACTGAACCTTGTTAGATTGGCAGAATTTGGTCACCTGACAACATAAAAGTCACGATTAATGACACAGCTTACCGTTTTCTTGTTAAAAAAAAAACGATTTGAATAACGTTGAAATTTGCCTAATTACTTACTAACGCTTTTCTTGTATCACGAAAATAAATTCTTCCATGCGGTGAATAAAGCTGGTTCTTAGCTGATTTTTCAGGCATTGCTCTGTAGAAGTACCCTTTTTATAAGGCCTCTTCTAATTGGTCAAGTGATTCAGGCGCTAGGGACCTCTAAACGACCAAATCGATTGTTTACATTGTTTTAAACATTGTTATTATGCAACAATGCCAAACTGAACATTAATCAAATCCGTGTGTCTGCAGTACTGTAAGAAATGCTAATCATATGAATAAAGGGATTGTTGTTCTGAAAATGTAACGAAAGACAACAAACAAACAAACAAATGGACCAGAAAACTAGATGGGTGTTTCCATCTCACAATTGCTAAGAAAAAAAAATGGAATTCATCAGTTTGGACCAAAAAAATCTGATATCTACCCAAAACAAAAATTGTTAAAGATTCACGCGAAGCGTTTTGTCCGTGTAAAGTCATGATATCAAACGTGATGTCAAAATGCCCTCGCATGCCATTCATCACAAGGCGATGACGTCAGTTAATCGCAATTTCGTTCGCGTTTCTCATCCCAACCGAGGGGGCAAAAGAGGTTGAACGGGATGGGATGGCTATCTCAACGGCTGGGCAAGTGGACTGGCATTTACTGTAAACAGTATCGTATGACCAAAAATCACCTAAACAGACCAGTGCTAGCCTCTACATTTGTGGTACTGTACATGGAAATAGATTTTGCTACCTGGTCTCAACGTGTTGTTTTTGACTTTGGATGCGAAAGTTGTAAAACTGCTCATCACGTGTTAGCTTCACCACACAGTAGAGGCCAGGCAGAGGGAAGACGCAAGTTCATCGTGAGACGTAGACGCGGAGTAAAACAACTTTTTGGGAACCGTACTGCGACGCGAGGATGATTAAGGTCCATTATGACAGAATCCGGTTACGTTTTTAAGCCCGGTACCGGCGGAAATGACATCATAAAAATAGCCTAGGGGCTCTAACTTACGGCCGCCGGAGTCCAGCCGTTCATGTCTGGCTTGGCTTGACTTTGGCCTCCCCCCCCCGGCCGGGGGGGGGGGGGGGGGGGGGGGATAACCTTAATTCGCAGAAGGAAAATCGTTAAATCGCTCACATCAACGTGTTTCGATGTGAAGATGCATGCGGGGTTTCGTTTTGAGGCGTGTGTGCGCGTGTGGTTCGAGCTTGAATGAGCCGCTGCGTTTTAAGCAAAAATAAAAATAGAATCATACTTGGATGTAGGAAAGGTTGAGCGGTTACTTCTACGAATTATGTTTCATCTTCTAATCGTTAGTACTATGGATTTGTGTTGTTCGGTTTGCTACGGGATTGGCTCGCTCCAACGGTAGGCCGTACGTAGTGAGAACAACGATGGTTTCCCAACATGTATATGATTGGCTGAGCTCTGTCGGCCAGCCGGTTGTAGTGAGAACGCATGTCGGTGCCAGTCGTTGTTGTTGACCGTATCGGAGGACGTAACGTAACTTAGCCATTCGGCTGATTTGGTAAGAATGGGCCTTTACCCCTCACGCGTTTATCGAAGTTAGAAAAGTGGGGCGAAACCTGTCTATTGTCAGCCAGCGAAAACCGAAATGAAACGATATGGGGTTCTACTTAAATCTGAAAGTTTAAAACAAAATGACGCTAATAAAGGCTCTCATCTTGAGGTCTTCCTCGCAGTTCGTCAGTTGACATGATTAAATGACTTACTTATTTATTTAAATGCATGCTTCGTGATCCCATTTGAACTGCTTAAAAATAGAAAGCTACAGTTGGCGTTTTGTTGCTTCGACTGTTTTCCGCAAAAGTAAAAAAGAAAGAGACGGAAAAATTTGCAAGCACATGCTAGCAGTGGTTGCTATCTGTTGTCGCCACTGGAAACCTACAGGGACAGTAATAAGACCAGTTGTGATGGAAAGTTAAAAGTGCGAGATCATAACTGAGTAAAAACAAGCTACACTGGAAGCCCTGGAATGTCCTGGAAGCGTAAATGCGTAAAACTACATCGTAGATCCAAGAAGTTGTGGATGCGTAACTGGAGAAAGGAAGCTACAGTGAAAGTCTTGAAATGTACTGGGATATCCTGTGATGCGTAAATAGGTAAAGCTACAATAGAAGATACAAAAAAAAAAGGTGGCTGCATAACCGGAGAAAAGAAGCTGTAGGGGAAGCCTTGGGAGGTCCTGTGATGCGTAAATGTAGATCCAAGAAGTGGTGGATGCATAACTGGAGAAAATAAGCTACAGTGGAAGTCTTGGGATGTCCCTGGATGCCCTTTAGTGCGTAATAAAAGACATCTGGTCTTGAATAGGTTCAAAAGTATCAAAAACAAGGGATTGGGCGAGGGAACTGGGGGAAGGAGATGTACGAATACATCACCCCCTACACTCATATTTTGTCCCCACACCCGTGCTTAGTACGGCTCAAACTAGTTTAAACATAATACCTTTCTACAAATTGTTTCATTTTTTGTGAACACAAGTGTACACTTGTTAATAAGGAAAGAAACTGGTTACAGAACTGAAAGTTCAGAAGTCCACAAATAACGTGAATTGGGCCCCAATGTACCCGAACTGCATTCAGCTTTTCACATACTCAAAGAGTAAAGTTAACTCCATGACCTTCAACTCCAAAAAACAAAAACTCAACATTACAGAAACAAAAACCAGTGCACCCACGGTTGAAGGATTATACGCGAAAGAGTTCTTGTAGGGGATTTATTTATAAAAGGACTTTCCCGCTCCTCCCGAACAGAGGCTGGCTGCTATTAGTGGGGGTCTCGTGTCCAATAAACAGACAGCGTATTCATTATTGCTTGAAATATGGCGTTAATATTCTTCCCAGAGATAAAGAAGACGCTAATGGCCGACGTCTTCGCAAGAGTCGGGCGGATATTAGGGCTGTGCCGTGCAAGCTCACGTTTATTTTCATTTCCAAGTTTATCAAGTAAATAGCGGCACAGGCGGGAGGAAGTGCCTACACACACGAGCAGCAGCGATTGGAAGTTGGCACCTTACCTCCCTCATTTACTCTCCCCTCCTCTCTTTGCACAATCTCCCCCAAGTCCTTTTCTCCCCAGGGGTCTACGGCGACCCAAATGAGACGCTCTATTCCCTAGAATTGGCTCGAGCCCACCTAAGCTCAGGCTTAGACGAAACGTGAGAAATGTCCAGATTAAAGATGACTTCCTGTTAACAACTGTCAAGATAGGGGCATCTTGCTGGAATTATTTATGTCTTTAAAGTTGGCTATTTAATGCAAGGCACTGTCCACGTAAATCCATCTTTGTGATTTTAGACTGCCCTGACATTATTGCTGTCTAGGATCACAGTAGCATGAAGTTTGTGTTTTCTACCAGAAAACGATATTGCAACTTTTCATGTTATTATTTTCATATACGTTTAAAAATATCCCTATTTTCGAGCATCCTGCACGAAGTAGCTTTGTCAACATTTACATTGGTTAGTATGACTAGTAAAACCATTTCTCACGTGGTAAAAAACAGGAAAATAAAACATTGTAACATTTACACACTGTAACGTCAGAAATAAAGACAAAGCAAACACAAATTTATCTTAAGTTGGAATACTAAGACTTAGTCGCGTCTAAGGGTGCAAGAGGTACTGGGTTTAAATCCCAGACAGGCCTCCAGAAAATAAGTAGTTAACGTCAGAAATTAAGGCAGAGCAACAACATAAATTATCTCATGTTGGAATACTAAAGACTTAGTCGTGTCTAGGGGTGCAAGAGGTAGTGGGTTCAAATCCTGGACAGGTCCCCAAAAAATAGTATGTAACGTCAGCAATTAACACAGGGCAACAACACAAATTAGCTTATATTGGAATACTAAGACTTAGTTATATCTTATCATCAAGCTTACTGATACTGAATACCAATTCAGCTGTACTTCTTCCTAAACACAATTAAGATATTACCCACAGTAAGAACTGACAAGGGGGGGGGGGGGG
>JAHWFP010075930.1:101280-123134 GCA_023313725.1 Lithobius niger
AAGATTTAGATTAGGGGTTTGAATAATATCTCTGTAATGTGTGGTGCAGTGGCAACCCGGACCACTGCACTGTGACTGAGGTTGGCGCTAATGACCAAGCTGTCGACGCGCCATTAAGTCTCATCTCCCCCCCCCCCCGCTAATACTCCCCACTTTCTATGATCACTTCTTATATTCTTCCATGTTCATGTTCATGTTTGCGGAAATAAATGAGGCTCAAAGCGGTCTCGAACCAGCCCCTTCGCGAAGCATGCTATCCTGAAAAGCTTTCCGCAATGCAGTATCTGAAATACAAACAAGTCTGTGATAAACACAGAGAGTGGGTCAAAGAGAGTAAAACAAGTTGACAACTATACAAAAATCAATACAAACTTTTTACGGAAAAGGAAGAAAAAATCAGGTTTCATCTAAAATTAATTTTAGGGTTCATCAGGTGATTTAGCGTCTTTTTCAATTACCATACTTTCTCAACGTTAATCAAATGTTCAGGCAAGCTATTAAAATTGGTACAGTGTATTCTCTTTTAAGTTCCCCATACACATTTTTTTGAAAATGGTACAGCATACTGCGTAATAGTACTGTATACTGTATTTTTGTTCAACTGGTATACCGTTTGACTCACGGTAATCAGCCAAATACCTTTTTTTTTTGTAGAAATTTGCTAAAAATTGACGGATTTTTATGTTTCATATCATCACTGAGATAGTTTATTTAAGAACATTCGAATGGTAGTAACCTCGCGTCTGTAGACTGCGGTCATCGTAGTGGTGCCTAGAGGGGGGGGGGGGGCGAAAAAAAGCAACCCCCCCGGGGGTTTTGGGGGGGGGGGGGGGAAATATTGAGGTATTTATTATGTAACAACAACACACCACCAGTTACCACAACACAGCATAACCCGTCAACAGTCAACACAACACATAAATGAAGAAAAATACAATAAGGGACCGGCCATTATTTATCACTGAGAGGGGGGGGGGTCATGAAGTTTTTGGACCCTCTTGAGGGGGGGCATAAATTTTTCAGGTCTCGTCAGAAGGGGGAGGGGTCAAAAACACACTGCCCAACTGGAAGAAAAAGTAACTTTTGGACCTCACACCTCACAAATGGCACTTTCAGCAGTCAAAATTTCTAAAAATGTCTCAGCTCCTGGTGGACAAACCCCCAGACCCCCCCCCCCCTCCACGACGTGAATGTTTACAAAGTTTTGAAGCTATTAGTATCAGTACTGAATGTATACTTAATAAATAATGACCAGCCCCTAAGAAAATATGTTTCAGTTTATAATTTTATGCACGGTTGATTATTGATTGAAAACGAAACAGAACAACAGTAGATACTGTTTTAACACCCTTTTGTTATGATGGGTTAGAAATAAAGCGTAAAAAGACCTTATACTTTTTTTTTTTTTTTTAGTAGCTATACCTTAACAACGTCGGAAAATGTCAACCTAACTTAAGTTCTACATCATTGTTTGTCGAAAAATGACTATGTAGCAAGTAAAAAATCAAAATGAGTAACATTAAAGCTTTAGATGTTTGACCAAGTGTTTGTTTTGTATTCCGTCTTAATCTCACCCATTGCCTCAGCCATTCTTCTAGTTGCCCAATTGGATACAAGAATGCATTCACCGAGTCAACACTGGACAGTGGACAAGTGGCCGTATCGGTAAAGGCGCCGGTAGTGATATGGTGATTGGCTGGTTCGAAACCAGGTCACGTCACTTCAATGAACCGTAAGTGCATAAAGGTGGCTTACTGAAATACGTTATTCTACTGTACGAGTTTTGCTGACGGCTTAGTTCTAGTTTTTTTTTTTTTTACTTTATTTACAACGAATTATGTTTAATTTATTTACCGCAAGCTGCGATTTAGTGTTGCGGTCTGTCGTTTCTACTTGAAGAGCAGTTTCACTTCTGGTTTACAACGTTGACACTCTCACGATTGTTTGCTTGCGCCCATTTGAACCAATACAAGGATTTCCATTCAGGAGCCCGAGTGGCCATCTAATTTCCTGATAGCTTACCTGACCGTTTTTGGTCGTTCACTTCCCCTCGCTCCCCCCCTCCCCCCCCCCCCCCTCCCCGCACTATTACTTTGGCCATTATTTCATTTTCGCAGCGGCGCTATTCAGCCTCTAATTAAAAGCGACTCCCAAGGGACCAATTGGTGCCGCCCTCATTAGAAGGGGAATTAAAGACATGAGGATCACAACATCCTCCTCCTCCCCGCCCCCCTCCAAACGGAGAGGCCCAAGATGACGTCGTCATTATCATCTGTTCTGGCCTCAGCAGTTCAAGGCTGCGTGTTCAAGCAGTTCAAGGCTTCGTATGGCCTGTGCTCTTACTCTGTACCGAATGGATGTTGATGTCAACGTTCGAAAATACAAAATTTCTGAGCTTTGATTTTCATAAGATCGTAATTGACGTTTATTAGGCGCACATACAAAGAGTACTAGCGTTAATACCCATATAATCTTTGCGTGAAAACTAGCATGAAAAGAATGCCAAATTCGGCTAATTTTTCTGGTGCAAAAATGCATCCAGCCATCACCTTATGTGGGTATTTTAAGAAGTCTTAAATTTCCCGTGATCGCAGCTCAGTCAGCAAATCCGTTTGTTCATAAATCTGGAATTCTAATGCTGGCATGAACATGCTCCCAAACCATGGAGTTGATGTGACAAGCAGAAAAAGTGTCATACACTTTTATAAAATCGTGGCTTTCAAGCACCGATATAAGCCTTATTTACCGTCCTCATCTAGTATTTTTAATGCGAAAATAGGGTTTCTGGTTTTTTTTTTCGACATTGAGCAATGTTATTTTTTTTTTTTAATTTTGTCGTCACGAGTTATCTCAATGAGGAAAGTGCCTCGTTCCATTTTCATTCCTGGAATTGATCTGTACTTAATTACTTATTTAGGCATCGGTCGATACTTTTATTTCAAATACTTGTTACGATGCACAGGTGTAGAGAATCACGTGACTACATTGAATCAGTTACTGTTCTTCCATCCTTCATCTAAAATCTAGATATTAGGTTTGTTCTGAACCATAGGCGAGGGTCGGTAGATGGCAAAGCAGTCATTGTTACAAACAATCCACACGTAGTATTTTTTTTTTGCCATTTATTTCTCAGCATCAATGAAGGGGGAAGCATGTTCAATTTTTGGCACGGTAGAAACGAAAAAGGGCGAGCATGTTCATTTTTTGCACGAGTAGCAATGAAAAAGGGCAATCCGATGGATAATGTCAATTAGTAGTAAAAATCAGCTACTACGAATTGTTACGTCAAGTATTGTTGATGGAAAACTCCTGTCCGGAGAATCAAACTTAAACAAACGCCAGTATGACAACATGGCGTCGTACTAGACCTGCCGGGACCAGCTGGTTTAATTATTTGTTCATTGGAAGAAGTTGGCTGATAATTTTTTGATTTTTGACACAGTTGTAAGCTAGACGCTACGTTTGACTTTGGATTACTTTGTTCAAAGACGTGTTCCAATAACAAAAATCAGACGTGATATAACGAGTTGAAGATGATTATCACTTTTCTTTTTTGAAAGAACGGGTTTTATTCCGTGTTCTGAAAAGATACCAAGTAATAAGCAAGCGATAGTTTTTCTGATTGGGATGCAACGATAATTATTGAGAAACATTTCCGATTACACGAGGTAGGCCTACGACAAAATCTTTTGTTTAAGACAGACTGATGAACTTCATGTTTATCGCTTTTCCTCGTGTTTATGAGTATTGTGAGAATATTTTTTAATAATTCATTTTAATTTTAAACGTTTTCAATGGCGGCAATTTGTTCCGTCCAGCAATTTGTTCCGTTCGGTATGAATTTTCGGTATAGTTTCTATACAACAGAATGTATTGGAGCTGCGCTACGCGAATTCAGCTGGAGAAAACAGCATCGAACTTTAATACGTAGCTAAATACAGTTGCTAAGAATCGATAACAAACTTGTAAACATCATTTCAGAATGCCTACTAATAGCGTTAGTTCTTGAAATCAAGGCTATTAGGGGTTTGAATAACATCTCTCTAATGTGTGGTGTAGTGGCAACCCGGACCACTGCACTGTGACTGAGGTTGGCGCTAATGACCAAGTTGTCGACGCGCCATTAAGCCTCAATCCCCCCCCCCTCAAGGCTATTTTGTGTTAAGACATCAAATTAATGCTAGAAATACCTAAATGCCTGAATAGCTAAGTGCACCGTGGGTACACGGGTAGCACATGGGGCGAAAGATTCGAAAGGCGTCTTGGTCCCAGCTGTAAATCTCTGGTTTCTAACAGACCCAGGTTCGATCCTGGTAAAGGGAAGTGCATATGTGATGGTTTTTCTCTGTTTTTTTCCCGCCCGTTGCACGAGGGTTTCCTCCAGGTACTCCGCTTTCCTCCCTCATGTAGCAATAAACAACTGTCCCGAATCCCGATGGTGGTAGCTTCCACTTAACATCTGCCGCTCGGGGCCTTCCGCATGACATTGCGCGTCAGTTGGGCGATAAGTCTGTCCTCCTGTCCGGTGTTTTTCAGTTTTTGCAGGAGGTACAGATGTATGACAAGATTTAGATTAGGGGTTTGAATAACATCTCTGTAATGTGTGGTGCAGTGGGAACCCGGACCACTGCACTGTGACTAGAGTTGGCGCTAATGACCAAGTTGTCGACGTGCCATTAAGCCTCAATTCCCCCCCCCCCCCCTTCAAAAAGCTCTAAGCTTATTGGCCGACATCTCTATTCTATTTTATTCTTTAAAAAAATTACTTCATGCGAATGCGCGAATTAGCGTACAAGAGAAATCTGGAATGAGTTTAAAAAAAAAGACGATAAATATCAAGCTAAAACATTGAAGAATTTTCATATATCTGAACCGACCAGCCTGGAAGCAAACATTTTGTTCAAATTGGTTCTTTCCGTGTTTTTGTGTTGTTAATTTTTTTGGCCGTAAAGGTATATTCTTCCAGGTTGGCTTTCCTGTCTGGCTCAGTTTTGCAACATTACTTCAGACACGTATAAATGTTGCAAAGACATTCATTTTTCTATTTTTCCCCTCGTGAGAAACGGTTTTGATACATGCACTCTAACCTATGTAAATGTTGCAGAAGCTATTTTACGCAGGATGCTTGAATATAGTGAGAAGGTATGTCTTTTTAAGACACTTTCCATGCTTGCATTCAATGGACAGAACTGTCACATTATATCGTATTCTCGAGACATTGTGGATCTCAGGTACTAAAATATTAATTTCAGCTCGCTAAAGCTGGGCTCGCAAGACTCAAGAGAACCCGGGGGGGGGGGGTATAAGCAAACATTGGAAGGGTGAGAAATATAGATGCAGTTCGAAGGCTATATTCGCGTAAACTTCAACACATTATTGTTTATTCAACCAAGCAAATGCCAATAATGCGGATACGCTGCTGGCCTGATCTGAAGGGAGGAGACGTTTTATGTTGCGTCGACACCTATACGTCTTTATCACGAACTTCAGTCACACTACAGTGGTCCGAGTTGCCACTGCGCCACATATTACAGAGATGTTCAACAAACCCCAAATCTAGATCCTGTCATATGTCTGTACCACCTGAGGAAGTTAAAAAAAACCCTGAACAGGAGGACAAACGTATTGCCCAAATGACGTGCTAAGTCTCACTGAAGAAGGAAACGGTGACGAACACCATCAAGATGGTTACGATCAACCACCAGCACATGTCAGACCGTGAGTGTACGCTGATGACGTTCAAGAGGGCTGTTGTTGTTTAACGCGCACCCAGTGTAAGCCGTAGTGCCAGAAGGAGAGAGAGGAACAATTTTACTAGTTAAATCCCATCGGAAATCCCTAGGATCTTTTACATGCCACCCTCGGCATGAGCACGAGACATCACAGGACCCTTCTCTTACCGAAAATGCTATGGGTGACTGAGGCCGGAAACAAAGCCAGAACCTCTGGCACATGAGATGGTAATGCTAACCATCAAGCCATCTTTCCTCCTATTCTACAGGGCTATCTCCCCCCCCCCCTTATAAGGAAGCAATGAGAGAGAGAGTTAAGGGCTAATGGCGCGTTGACAGCTACGTCATTAGTGCCAACTCAGTCACAGCAATGAGTAAGGTTGGTGTGACTAATATGTAAACGGGACAACACCACCTCTTTTCAGCAACTGTGGTGACAAGTCAAGTGTCATGCCCGGACAGTGCCTTTAAAGGTGGGTTGTCACCGCATGAAAGTCTGCAGAATAAAGCACCGTCTAGCGCTATCTAGTACTATCTAGCACTTGGATGCGTCTGGGAAGGAATGCACGACGCCATTTCTTTTAAAGAAACAAACAAGCCACATGTGTCCTTAAATATTGAGTGAAAATTTGGTGCGTCCTCGTGGACCGGTGAGCAAGCTATAAAGATTAACGATATAACTGCTGCTTGATGGTGCCACAGAACTTCATACAGAATTTCGGTTTGTGATAACCTGTTTTTAATAGCGTGATCTCAATGGGTGAGGTAGGTAAGCAACAAACTAAAATAAATGTCTTCACTTGAAGGAAGTTTGAAGTGTCTCGGTTTAAAAAAAAAATTTAACATTCAGGAACACAACATTTTCGGAGCCTTATGCTCTTCCAGCGCCCGGGGTAACTGCATTCTTCGTCTTCCCCTTCCCCTCGTGCCTGCAAAGCGGGTGTTGGTTCATTTGTACAGGCGATTTGGAAATCGTAACCTTAGGTGAAATTCGGTAAAATTAAATCCACCCAAAACCAAAACTGGTATAAGAGAAGCCGCTAAGTTTCCAAAAAGAGTCGGCCATTCAAAGTAGTGATATCATTCAACCAGGGAAAAGCCCCCAAGGTTAATCCTATTAGCTAGTTATCGCACCGACTAATAGTTCGAAAGTTAAATGAAAACTAGAAGATCGCTACTAGTGGTAGCAATCTTCAAGTTTTCATTTAACGTCCAACAGCTACAGCTAGTGTCGAACAGCTGCAATAACACACGTTATGGTGCAGTACTGCAAAGGAATACGATTTCTACAAAAAAAAAACTCAGGGACACCAAGTATGTAGTGAGTGCATGTCCTAGGATACGCAAAAAATACAAACTATCTCCACATTCAAACTTGACAAATACCGTCAAATAATGTCTGCCAGAAAGGTGGTAAGTTTAAAGGTTGTAAAGGTGGTCGCGCTTGAATCGATTACCCTTCAACTTTTCCATGATAATTATTTCCACGTAATATTCAGCATTCTTTTACCGGTGCAACTTTCTTAACCATGATTTTAAGCCCGTTAAGGCCACCTCCTTCAAATCTAGTTACTCTGCCGAGATTTAAACTTGCAGCACGTCTTTTCCTTATGCTCTTATGTTTTTAATGAACATATTAAACATATAGTCTAGCCTGTCACATTAAAGTAGCTTTTCTTCTTGTCTGCACTAGTACGAACTGAAGTATCAATACACTCAGTACAATGGTTCGGCCTTGGAGGCTGAATGGGATAAAAACTCTGCACCTTGTATAAAGCACAGAGGTTGTATCTCAGTTGTCCTCTTCTTAATGGCTAGCGCTTGTAACTAATAAGCATCAACATGAACTTCCATGTTAAAAGTCAAATTTTGAAACCCTGTAGTTTCCCCATAATTGACATAGACCAATGAAATTTGGTGTTTGCGGTCGTGGCATAGCTATCTCACTGCATTAAAAATTTTAATGACAACAATCGAACCGTTTGGGATCCACAATATAGTAATTTCTTGTTGTTGTTGTTGTGCTTGTTGTTGTTGCGGCTCTTTGCCCTCACCTGGCGATCGAACCAATGAACCGATTTTCAAGTTTTTTAGTTTAAACCGTAGGAATGAACAACGCCTAGAGTCTTTTCAAAGCTATTTTAACGTGAATACAATATGCTTGTTGTAGTTGTTCTTGTTTTTAGGGTAATTTTGCTCTCATCTATTAATCGAACCAATGAACCTATTTTTGGTTTTTATAGATTAAAAAGTAGGTATTAACAAGTATGAGGTCTTTTCGAATATGTGACTTGAATATTCTTGTTTGCTGGTGCTCTATGTTGGGGAAACTTTCTTCTCACCTAGAGATCGAACCAATGAACTGATATCCAACTTTTATTATTTCACATCAAAATTGTAGTCATTTTATTTACCTAAAATCCATTAAAACAATAACAGATATTATTATTAAAAAAAACGCTTAAGCGTCTTAACTTCGGATGTAAGCCTCAAAAAAACTTTAAGCTCTAAGGGCCACCGCGCACATAGCGACCAAGCCGCGCGGCCAGGTCGCTGCGGCCAACGAGAATGCTTACGGTGTATGTAGCGGCCAGCCTGTCGCCGCGGCCACGAGATCATGTGCGGCGTGCAGCCGGCTACAGGGCAACCACACTTGCTCCGTGTTCATTTTTCACCACGTGATCGAGAATTATCAATGAAAAACGGACGTGGCCGCGACGATCACTGGCTGCGCGACCTGGCCGCTCAGTGCTCGGGCAGCCTAAAGGAACAGAAAAAAAAAACAGAAAGCTAAAAAACACTTTAGCAATTAAAATAATATAAACAGAAAACGGTTCTGAGCTAGGAACCGAAACGTCGTGGTTCGTCCTTCACCTGCACTTGATGGCTGCTCTGTTGATATTTTTATTTCTAAACGAACGGAAACAAGAAAAAGACATGCAAATCCTTCAGCGTCGCAGTAAAAAAGCCGACAATATTACAGTCCACAACAATACAAGGACTGTATTATTCATATGGCAATTGAAATAGCTTTGCATCGGTATTAATGTATCACTGATCGAGCCCATTTGGCTTTCGTCCAGGTTATGCTAGTCAATATATGTACTGTTTATCAGAGAGTCTGGTGAACAGTCAAGTAGTGTAGTCCACTGTGTTGAGGTATTTTTGTTTTTACCTTTGTTTGCCTTTTACTTTTTTTAATCTCTTTTTTTTTTAAGTGACCTTCAACATCAGTTTTGTTAGTCTTCGAAATGTAGAGGTGGCTTTCTTTTTATCCACTGAGTGCCTAGTACCTTTAGAGTTTTTTTTTCTTATCAATCAACAACGCATTCTTCAACCGATCAAATTCGTTAAGTGCAGCCGTGTGGAACGTTGCATGAAACCGGCTTTCCATCATTCGTGGTCAGGGCCGCCATGGTTGAACTCATAAGTGAGAAGAAGCATCGACGGTAGAAACAATATAGCTGAAGGGCGAAGTGGTGTTAAGAACGAAGTGTGCACGCATTTGACGAATGCTTATACAATAATGATCTCTTGTTCATTCTCAAGAAGAAACATTTTGTACACCACTTGCTCATCTTTAGCCCTTAATTATGAAACCCTTGAATTCTAAAATGCATTTCTTGAAACTCTTTTTAAGGTTAAGGGATTTAGTCATTATTTTTTGTAATCGTATTGAGTTTTTTCCCATCTGATTATTTTTTCAATCGTTGTAACTGCACAGAATGTTCAGAAACCATTTAAACATGATTTCCAGGGGCAGACTGGGAATAGTTGTCCCCAGTGCGAAAGTAAGAATGTTTGGCACTATAGGGGAAGTGGTATGTAATTCCCCCATTCAGATCACGAGATGCTACACAAGTAGTTTGTGTTTGTATAGCGCATTATTGCTTTGTTGTTATCGAATTTCATACAGTAACAGTCTGATACTTCGACTGAAATATACGAAATTTATAATTTTTTATTTTGCTTTTCTCAGTCCTGTTAACGGTGTATCATCAACTGTAAGATACCACAGTTTTTTTTTTACAGTATTTCAATCTTCCAACAGCAATACTCTAATAATCCATTGGGGCACAGTGCAAGGGGGATTACCCGAATAACGTAACCTGTTTGCATTGTTTGAGGCGGAAAAAAATAATGTGCTCCCCCTCTTCCACCCAATGTTTAGGAGTTATCAGACGTGTTTAGAAGCAGTGCATGCAGCGCGGCATTCGCATTAAGAATCCGATCACTGAAAGTGTTAACTTTAGACGCGTTAATTTTTCCACGTATTTCCAACCATGCACTTTAGTACACAAATGTATTAGAATGAAAGTAACAGGACCCATGAACTTATAGCATTACACCAAATGAGATTCGTATAGCACCAGCAACCCCACCTTATTGACTACAAACAAACAATATAACTGACTTAAACAACCATACGCAAGTCATGTCGGAAAAAAATAAAACGATAAAATTACAAATATGTATAATGTATGTAATTTTTTTAATTTTTTTTTTAATTTTTTAAAATTTGCTAAATTATCGGACCCGACGTTCTCAGGTGGGAGTTTATTCCATGCTCGCCCAGCGCGCAACAAGAAAAAATGTTGCACTGCTCAAAGAGGCCTTTTTCCAGTCAAAACGTCACTGAGTGTTAGGCTTCGTGGTAATCAAAAAGTTTAAAAGAAATGCAATTCAAACAAAATTCATTTCATACTGGTTGGATTGTTGCTTGCACACTACACGTATGTTGAGAATAATGTTCCAATTTAATCATTACGTTGTGGAGAACCCTATATGGCTTAAAAACTTCAAATGACCAAACTGGTAGCGCGTAAGGTACTATAGAAAAGATTGTCTAAACGGGACTGTTGCTAGTACACGTTTGTCAGGAATGGTTTCCATAATTTAAAAAATAACTAAAAAATCTAGCACACATTTTTGTCGGACAACGTGTTTTTCAGAATGTCTGGATTGGCACGCTGCCCGATACAAAATACTTTATTTTGTTTTTCTTCTACGACTTCAGTGGCTGTGGTGAAAACAGTTCTGCCGTAGTATTTACGAAGCTATGCAGTTTACATCGCAACTTCAGTAAAAAAAAAAAAAAAAAAAAAATCAATATTCGATAAATTTTTAGGAATACTGAATGTTAGTAATTCCTTCCTAGAGGAGCAGACGAAATGAGGCTTTGCAATCGACATGAGTTAGAAATTTAATGGGGAAAAAGTAATAAATTTTGTAGCAGCCTGCAGATTCTTGTAGGTAAGGCCGTTTGTCGCCAATTTCTTGGCAGTGCCGCGTCTTCCATCATCGCTGTCTTGCAATCTAACGCCTTCTTCGCCCAAATCTCCTTCTCCCGTTTTCGATTATCATATTTAATCAGGGAAAATCCAACGACAACCATGATTTCATTATTGAAAATTTGCTCGGACGGCTCGGGGGATGGAGTGTGCGGTGGCGCCCAAAGGCCTTTGTTGACACCTTTCCCTCCCACGCATCCACAAACCCATCATTCGAGCAAAACAGTGTTTTAACCTGGGGCACCAGCTGCCATTCCCCAATCGAAAAAAAATGGGGATAAAATCGTGAGGGAAACGGAAGTGACAGACGCATTTTGAAGGGATGATACGATTGTGTTCGAGGACGTAAAAGTAACCTGCCGCCTATTTAGACAAAGTGTTAAAGATGTGAATGATAATTTGAACCCGGTCTTCTAGTAAACAAACTCCCGTCATAGCATCCGGGGACTGCAGCGAAAACCAGGACTCGGCCACCTTAAAATATTGACGTGTCATTATGTACCTGGAAGCCGAGTCAGGATCTTCCAATTCTACTAAAGTACAGACGCCGTTGGGAGCCGACTGTGGGCCACCACCCTGGAAGGAAAAATATTGGGAGGACGTAGAATATTATGCAGCAGCATTTTGAAGATGTTTTATTAACATGTATGTTAACAGATGTATTGTTAACAGACGTTTTACCTAGGGAACACTCCTAATAAGACCTGCGCCTTCAAGACTTTTGTCCATCCCATATTGAATACGCAACCCCAGTATGGTCTCCATACGTTCTCAAGGACATCGACTTGGTCGAGTCTGTGCAACGTAAATTCACTAAAAGTTTGCCTAACCTGCGTGAGTTGAACAACAAGGATCACCGCCGGGTGACGGATCTAGAACCGTAAGCTTAGATTTGATCTTATTCTTGTTTATAAGATCCTTAGAGGTCTGATTTCGGTTGATCTGCCCCTTTTTGATCACTCTACACACACACATGCAACCAGAGACCACCGATGGAAATTGATGGCCCTGAGCTCTCAGCTTGAATGTCGCCAAAACTTTTTTCTTTCCATTGTACCATGCGGTGTGGAATATAAGCACTGCGTCTGGGTTCCGAGGAATGTTGAAAACTCAATCTTTGGAAAACGTTTTTAAATGGTTTTGATGAGGCATAAAACCATTCAATGTTGTGCGCGCTTTAAAAAAAAACTTATTCTCCCACGATCCAACAGGCCCGGTGTAAGTGGCTCACCACCCTTCCGGTAGCCCTCCACATGAATGTGGTAAATTAACTAAATACAGATGCAAACCTATTTACGTTGCCTTTTGGACTTATATGTCAGACTGCCTGAGCGCGGAATCGAACCCAGGACCTTGAAGCCAAAGGCCAAGGTCCTACCGCTGAGCCAGACTGACACGGTAAATTGCTATATTATTATATTTTGCGTCTTACAAATTAGATATTACATGAACAACAGCCCTCATTTTTTGTGACTAAAAACAAAGGAAATTGAATACGTAATTAGAAAGACAAGGAAACAAATGACCGTCTTACCAACATTGCCTTTCATTGCATACTGGCTTTAACAGCTGATGTGAGTTTCTTAATTCTCTTCTGAACTACAGCTTTATTTCTCTTCGTCTGATGTTCTCGTCTTAATGAAGTGCACCAAAACTACGTTTTCCTTAAAATAAGTCTGGAGGGAAAATTGGACATCAAGTACCCATCCCTCCCCGCCACTACCCCCCCCCCCCCCCCCCCCCCATCATGCTGGTGGGCAACCATAGTGAGTGACATCCTTCAATACGGATGACGGGAGGACGGATGGCTCAAATTAATTCACGTTATCAGCCATTTTTCCACTTCATCCCTCTTGGTTTTCCACTTCGCTCTGCACTGCGAAGAACAGCTATTCATCCTCACTTGGCTTTCCAATGCTCCCTCGTGGTTTCCGTATGTCGTCCGTTTTGATTGGCCGAAGCAGATGACGTGAGAACACAACAACCAATTAGAGCTTGCCGCCACTGTTAGTCCTCGCATGCTTATCGTATTAATAATGTATATTATTGTAAAGTAAACCTTTGCTGATTCAGGATCCACTAGCTGAAATTGAAATATATGATTAATTAATCTTATTTAATTAAAGATTAATGATAAATTAACGGTTAATTAATCATTCCTGTTAATTAATCTTCGCTTTCAGAGTATCTCATCCTTCTTTCTGAGAAAAAAAAGTATTTTGTGACGTCATATATTTGTGACTTAAAAATATTGTAAGTAAAAAAAAAAGAATGATGACGTCACAAAAATCCTTTTTTCATATTTTACATTATAAAATATTTGATATAATACATTTTGTATAACTTATTACCGTACTCTAAAAACCGTGTGTTGACAATAACGTTTTCATTTTTGTAAATAAACTTGGTATTTTTACGAATTATTTTCCTTTTCATTGGTGGCAGAGGAGTTGGGGTGGGCGTTTGTGGTGTCATTTCCTAGGGAAATTTAGTTGTGAGGCGGTGTAACGGGGAAAAGGAGGAGAGTTTAACAGAGGGTAAAATTGCATGACGTAAATTATATAGGCCTTTAGTCTATTTAAATAAGTGATAGGTTTTTACCTTGAGGAGAGGGACTGAGGCTTAATGGCGCGTCGACAGCTAGGTCATTAGCACCAACCTCAGTCATAATGCAGTGGCACAGGATGCCACTGCATCACACATTATAGAGATGTTAACCAAACTAAGGGACTAGGCCTTAGGAATTACTAGAATGTACAACAAGAAACTCCTGAGTCAGTGACCTTAGGGATTACTAGAATGTACGACATGAACTCCTGAGTCAGAAAGATTAAATTTACTTTACTCCCTAATCGCCAACCTTTAGACATTATTGCTTCTTAACATAATCCATTCATAAATGCTGTTTGTCGTAGCTGAAGGGGTCGCCGACTTTAATCTAACTATTTAAGTTGATTTAATCCGTAACTGTGTTATATTCCCAATAAGAACGTAAGAAATTACAAATACGTTGCCAGGAGTAAGCCTCCGCTCAAAATATCCCAGATTTAACATCATTACAAAGCAGAATACCACAACGTCGACATTGGAATTATGGTATTATCGTAGGTGCATTTACGACGTAAAACAATTTACGCAAAGCTTATTGTAAATTTTTAAGTAGGGTTCCAACGGGTTAACTTTCTCTCAGCCAATTATTGCTTCATTGACAAATTGGTGAATGCAACAGCCATTCTGATTTGCTGCATCCGTTTTTTTTTGTAAATCGACCATCTCGCGTATTGTCGGCTGTAATAAGTTGAGTGCTTTTATTGAATCGGTAATTTGAATGGTTTAGCACGAAACTCGGTTCTAGAATTAATTTCCGAAGAGAGAAGAAGGAGGGAATTTAGCTGGAAAAGAGCTGAGTGCTAAAATACACAAATTATTGATTTCGTAGAAGCACGAGTGGCATTCGGTGTGAGAATTTTAGTTTTCTTTCCTTAACACGAATTTCCGAGGTAATTTCGATTTACGTTGAAGAACCGTTAATTTTTTGATGTACGAAGATAGTAAAAAAAAAAGAGGCCTCCTTCCTGAAAACAAGGATACAAAAGTGCGTGCAAAACACAATTTACTTTACAACTGGAATATCGCCAATCTTGGTCACGATAAAACACAATTTAACAGGCTAAAACATTAAAACTTACGAGCAGCAAAACTTACTATCGTTTGCTGAGCCATCATCTTGAAAGTGGCCAAGATGGCGGTTCTGCAAATGATAGCAAATTGGTGACGTCATCGCCCTAATATGAGCATAATTCGAATGGCAGCAAACAATCTGCTTTAAGAGAGATATTCTGTCAAGATCTGTATGTGGTTTGTTTGTCGGTCGCCAATCAGTGATAGAGGTTTAACTTATATAATTACTGATGTAGAAAGGTCACATGTGGTCTTTTCAGTGTAAGGGACCGGTCATTATTTATCGCCGAAGGGGAAATCCTCAAAAGGAGTACAGCCTCATGGCCCAATTGACGTGCTAATTTTTGTGGAAGATAGAAACGGCGGCGGGGGGTTATAGTTGGGGGAACAACTATAATTAGCTCATTGTTTAAAAAAATAATTCCATATCATACAAGAACAATAGTCAATCATACGTTTGCCTATTAATCGTTCTAAAATCGCTTGCCTTCTCGAGAATTTTAGGTGAAAGGTTGTAGAATTTCGGTTCCAAACAACGACTAAATTTATGTAGATTTTCAGTGTTAATTTTAGATTGGATAACAAGCACGGCAACTTCGTTCCTCGTATCGTAAAATGTAGACGATCGATCTGCAACATGTAGTTCATTTGTAATATAGTCAAGCAAAGTTCTAAAAATATACAGCGATCTCACAGGTAAGATACCAAGCCCTCTATAAATTGGTAACTAATGATCATGCTTCTTTTTATAAGCCACAGTTTAACAGTTCTTTTTTGAAAAAGTGGAAGAGCCTCTAAAGTGTACGTTTCTTGTTTTTGTTCCTTTAGAGCATTAAGGTTTTTTTAAGGCTTACATCCATATTTTATACGCTTAAGAGATTTTTTTTTAATACCAGTATAGCTTAAACCGCTTTGAAACAGAAATGAAAACAAAATACTGTGTCGGAGGAACACAGGTAACTTTGTAATTTATGATAACATGCCCTTAAACATAGAGTAAGTTACTAAAAGATTGAAGCCGCACAACATTTTAAGTGGAAATGGTATTGGATATATTCTATTACTTTAGGAAATTGGCGAATATGCAAAAAAGTAAAGTTAACATTGTTCATTTTTTTTTAAATGTGTCACTGACTTTAATATCAAATTTGTAAGCTTTGAAAACGTGCAGACTGAACAGCTATAAAGCTTTGCAAATTTACAACTAAAAAGCAACTGAAAGGCTTCACAAAGGGGCAGACTTTCCTCAATCTCCCTGCCATTGTAGAACAGAACGATTTCTTACGATATTCTCACTTTATTATCTTTCAGGTGCCTTACGGAGGTTTCTACAGATAGAATAAAAAAGAAAAATGCCTACATTTAACAAAACAGCTCTAAAATCCAAGCTAAGTTCAAAGCTACCTTCCAGTACATGGAATCGTCAAAACAGGAAATGGGTATAAATAGTTCTTAGGCGGTTTGACGGTAAACAGATAATTTAATTAAACTGCACACACAAAATTCGTTCGCAATTTTTCTTTTTTTTTTTAGTGTATAACAGTTAAGTGAGAACACTGGTATCGGTTTGTTGGACTATAGCTGCACTTTTTAGGCGAGTGACCTCGGTGATCGATTGGTAAAAGGGATTTGACGTGCTTAGCAAAGACGCCTCAAAGCGCTGTTCAGTAGGCTATTAGGTGAAGATGGAGCTAAATCTTCTATTACAATTACAATCCAACATTATATCAGTGCAACAGCAGCATGTTTCAGTGGACGTAGTTTTAAAATCATCTTAATGGTGTTTGTCGCCGTTTCTATCTTCCACAAAAATTAGCACGTCAATTGGGCCATGAGGCTGTACTCCTTTTGAGGATTTAATGTTTTTCAGGTAGTGCAGATGCACGGTAAGAACTAAATTTGGGGGTTTGTTTAACATCTCTGAATGTGGCACAGGGACAACTTGGACCAATGCACTGTGACTGAGGTTGGTGCTTATGACCTAGTTTTCGACGTGCCATAAAGCCTCAATCCCCATACGTCCATCTATCTATCTATCATATATTATTGTAACTACAAATTCTTTGGTACAGCACTGCCTCAGCACAGGCGTGTCTCCGAACCGGCTAAAAACAAGGCACACCCCAGACCTGGAAAAGTCAACCATTCTTTTTACATACAAACAACAGCGTTCAAGAATTAATTTAGAAACATTAGTGATTTTATAACACCAACCAGCCGTTTATAAACACATTATGCCTAAAAATAAAAGTATTAAAAGAATATGTACCACTCTTGTACGATATAGGAATTTCACAGCGTAAAGCAAACTGTCTTACCCCCCCCCCCTCCCCCAAACATAAACCCATCCAATACTCCAGTGGCACCAGCATATAAAACGAAGTGAAATTCCACTACTCCTGACTTCGAACTTACACTCGCAGATGAGAGGTCACCTATTGCTAACCTATTCTGTTCAGGGAAGCTTAGGTTTTTAGTTTTAAGTTTTGTTTTTTTAACTTTAAAATTTGTGTGTGTATTGGTGTTGGGCCTTGACTATAGCATGATACGTGTGCTCTACTTTTAACTACTCTGTACTTAATAACGGGGTGCAGCAATTCCCGAAATATTGTGTTTTTATTGTGTATTTGTGCACTTTCTATCCTTTTTAATGACTTGCTGATTTTGGTGCTTTTAATTTCTTATCTTGAATGTTTATCTATCCATGTAACTAACTATCCACCTATCTATATATCTACCTACCTGCAGAAAGACCAAGCTTTGCCAAACGCTTGGAGGTTTTTTACTTGACTTTCTACTCAGTCTGTCTTTCCATCTGATTTCTTTCAACCACCTCGGGATCCAACTTGGTACGCTCACGTTGCTACATTAGTCTGGCTGCTGAGACAATTTTCAGACTTTTCTGAACATTGAAACATGGAATTTGTACTGCGTCGCCATGCTGTCGACACCCCATTGAGCCTCAATCCCTCCCCCCCCCATGCTAAGTCGTCACTAGCAACAAAGCTACGGCATTGGATTGATTTGAAGTTCAATTTAGGATTTGGAGTGTAAGAAACAGACGAATAGTGCGAAATACTTGCTTTAAAATTATTGCTACAGCTCATCTGACACAAATGCAACTTATGTAAGATTTAGAAAACATATTCAGAACACTAAACCGTAAAATCAATTTTACGTCTGGCTGGATCGGCGATTTGTTTACCGTTCCAATATAATGACGTCAGACATTCCTTAGGTTATTATGCGATGGTATACCTGCGAGTATTCCTATTCAAACAAACTGATAATGTATTTTAGGTTCCTAGGGGCGACGGTCATGGAACCTATTGCCCCTATTATTATCCGTCAACCGTTGCCCGATCATCAGGCCTGAGGCCATAAGTAGCCGACTGATCACAAGTAGCGCGCGCAGGCTACGTTCAGTGGGATGACATTGACCCGCGTTGCTTGATGTCACTTGACAGCAGGCCACAACCGCGTTCAAGGACCACAGTGCGTTCAAGCCACAAGAGGATTGCGATTGGTTAACCCTATCAATCGTGAGGTCATAAGCCTAACCGGTTTCAAACGGATTTTTAAACAGAACTGTTTATAGGCAGTGCCGTTGGTGTTGATGAGATGGGGAATGCGGATTACCAGCGTTCAAACGTGGCTAAGACTATGGGGGCTGAGAAGTTATGATTGTTTGATGAGAAGTTATGATTGTTTGAACCAAGCTTTATTTTCATAAAACAAAAGCATTTTACATGAGTTTTGACGACCCACCGTAAAAAAAAATCGGTTGAGGTAATAAAAAGAGGTTATTGAATTCAATAAAATGAAAATACACTGCTGCGGGTGGAACTGGGGAGGGCGCGGCAGCGTGGAGGACCTAACCCTAAACGCTGGAATCCCCTCTTAAACCTAATCAAACCATGACGATAGAGTTGGATGTCTGGATGCTGTTTATTGTAATTTCTTGATGGTGAGAGCTCGCCTGACTTCGGGCACGGGAGACTGTCAAAGGCATGATTTCGGAACAATCGAAAATAGCGAAGGTTATAAATTAATTTCAAATTGCTAAGCCGAAAAAGGGTCCGCGTGCGTCGTGTGGTACAATATTGTTACAAAAGCCGCAAGGTTAATAAAATATAGAAACAGGTGGGGGGGGGGGGGAATTGAGGCTTAATGGCGCGTCGACAACGTGGTCATTAGCGCCAACCTCAGTCACAGTGTAGTGGTCCGGGTTGCCACTGCACCACACATTATAGAGATGTTATTCAAACCCCTAATCTAAATCTTGTCATACATCTGTACCTCCTGCAAAAAGTGAAAAACACCGGACAGGAGGACAGACTTATCGCCCAACTGACGCGCAATGTCATGCGGAAGATCGAAACGATGACGAACACCATCAAGATGGCGACAATCAACAAGGAAGTGCTGGACCGTAAGTGGCCGTCGACACAAATAACATTCAGGAGGGTCAACCCCCCGCAAAAGGAAACAATGAGTAAGTCGGGTGTGACCAATGCGCAAACGGGCCAACACAACCTCCTCACGGCGACTGCGGCGACACGCCGAGTGCCATTCCTCGACGGTGCCCTTAATAGCTAGTAACTTCCTGTCTGTCCCACAAGGTCTGCCAAAAAGCGTGTAACCTCAGACGAAGAGCTGGAAAGGCGTCTGAGGGAACAAGGATGAGATCCCTTTCGAGAGGGTCAGAAAGGGCCCGTTTCGCTGCAGAATCAGCTTGCTCATTTCCACCAATCCCAACATGGCCCGGGATCCAGCAGAAAAGCACGGTTTTCCGCTGGCCAGGCAAGCGGGAGCGCAAAGCTTGGATACGTTGTGTCAAGGGGTTCCGAGGATTGTAATTCGCCAAGGACTCCAGGGCACTCATGGAATCGCTAAAGACAATGAAATGGGTGCCCTGAAGATGGGAGGGTCCCATCTTGGTTCAGTCCCACAAAGTCTAAAGGGCGAAGCAGTGTGGAACTACAATCAAAACTCGTTTCGGGTTGATTGTACCGAAAAATCCTCATGTTAGACTTGGAGGTCGCTGCAACACGTTCCAAAACATCTAATTCAGCCGGAACTATTGGAAAAATCTGGAAAAAAACGTAACAATTTTACTAAAATCAATTTCCCAACAATAAAGTGTGGATACCAGAACTAAAACGATGCCATCTCGGAACCGTCGAAAATTAAGCGTGCGTCTTGCGTGCAGGCTGTTCCTTGACTTGAAATGACGTCTGCTTTACGAAACAATTGTTAGCCCCTGTGGTTTCCGTTTTCCAGCATGGCTGCAAAGCATTCCATCTCGCAAAAGCTTAACTCTGTCAACATTAATTAGCGTAAACGACTTTAACAAAATCTCTTATGATTCATATGCTAATAGATTCAGCTCATCAAGCTGACATTTTAACATTCACCAACTTCACAAAATTGTTCTCCACGTAAAACACGCACATCGATTGCTAGCTTCGTTTGACGCCTATGCAATACGTATGTGGGTCTCCTATCTCTATTTGCATAGCTTCGTATTTAGGTATTAATGACGTTAACCACTTCCTAGTTGAGCTCTAATTAGCAGTAATGAGTTCGTTATTGTATAATGTAATTAGACCGAAGCCAGCAACAGGATATACCATAGAACAAGTCTGACTTCTAGTTTTACCAAAGCTTTTACATCACGTCAGTTTTCCCGAGCAGATTCCCTATAATGAGCTTACTGATATTAAAAGGCTTGCCCTGGTCTGCTTGGGCTGAGGTACTCGTTCAGAATGCGGTTCTCACTAAATTAGTTTATTCGGCAGCAACGGTAATTTTTCAACTAAATTCTTTGAAATTTTGTTTTAATAAATACGCGTGAGCGGTGGTGTTTACATTTGCAAATAACGTTCCGTCATAATCAGATATTGAAACGAATGGGAGGATAGTTTGGGTTTTAAAAATCATTACACACACACACGGGTTAGCCGTGAGCACTGGGCCGTCAGATTCGATATGATCCTGGTGACGGCTGTACATCTCTGGCTTCTTACAAACCCGGATTCGATCCGGGTGAAGGGAAGTGGATATGTACGGGGTTTTTCTCTGGTTGTTTCCCCTCCCGTTTCACGGATTTCCTCCGGGTACTCCGGTTTCCTTCCTCATGCGACAAAAAACAACTGAAATGATGGTGTAACTTCGACTTAACATCTGCCGCTTGGGCCTTACAAAAAGCGGAAGCCGTCACTGTGTGGTGCAGTGGCAACCCGGACCACTGCACTGTGACTGAGGTTGGCGCTAATGACCAAGCTGTCGACGCGCCATTAAGCCTCAATCCCCCCCCCCGTCACTTTCTATTCTATTTTGTTCTATTCTAATATCTGTAACCGCACAGTTTAAAGGAAACACAATAAATGGCACAATACCACAAAATCAAAATCGTGCTCTAAAATGCTAAGATAATGCTAATCTTCATTATAGACTTATATTTCACGGGACATTACTGGGAGAAACAAACTACATCTACGGAACAGTGAATACACGTTCTTGGTATCTGTGCCATCTCACCTACCACACATATGGACAGATGCTCCAGAAACAGGGGGGGGGGGGGGATTGAGGCTTAATGGCGCGTCGACAACGTGGTCATTAGCGCCAACCTCAGTCAAGCGGATTCTGCAGCAAGAGGGGCCCTTTCTGGCCCTCTCGGTAGGGATCTCAGGCTTGTTCCCTCGGACGCTTTTCCAACTCTGCGTCTGAGGTTACATGCTTTTTGGCAAGCCTCGTGGGATGGACAGGACGGCAATAAGTTACGAGCTATTAAAGGCACTGTTGAGGAATGGCACTCGGCGTGTCGCCGCAGTCGCCGTGAGGAGGTGGTGTTGGCCCGTTTGCGCATTGGTCACACTCGACTTACTCACTGTTTCCTTTTGCGGGGGGTTGACCCTCCTGAATGTTATTGGTGTCGGCGGCCACTTACGGTCCGGCACTTCCTTGTTGATTGTTGCCATCTTGATGGTTTTCGTCGTCGTTTCCATCTTCCGCATGACATTGTGCGTCAATTGGGCGATAAGTCTGTCCTCCTGTCCGGTGTTTTTCAATTTTTGCAGGAGGTACAGATGTATGAGAAGATTTAGATTAGGGGTTTGAATAATATCTCTGTAATGTGTGGTGC